>JAVKPL010015691.1:0-130583 GCA_032173675.1 Gastrolobium villosum
ACACTTTGCACACACCCATATATTGGCTATAAGCCTATTGCTTGTGCGCAGTGACTGAGATATTGGCTATAAGCTGATCTAGATACCTATCTCTAAGATATCTCTGAGCACATATCATCCGGTATAACAATAAAGTCTTCTATGGCCTTACATGACTAATTCGCAAGAGTTTTTATCTTACTTTTATCTTTTCTTTTTTTCATTACTATGTTTTGATTTTTTATTTCTAATAGAAAGGCTAACATTCTTGTCTATTTTTTTTTTTTTTTTTTGGTATTACCCGACCCTACTTACCTTTACCTTTACCTTCACCTTCTTATCTATTCTTCAAATGGTATAATTCGTTGGAAACGTGAAAAAGTCAACGCAAACGCTTTCCGTACAAATTTTTTCAACAAATTATAGGTTGTACAATTAATGGATCAACAGTCAACACAATTAAATTTGAAGTAAGACGTCAGTCTTTGAATCTATTTTTATGACTTGTTGAAAAATTATAAAAAAACTTTTAATATTTTAACAAATTTAAATCGTGAATAAAAAATTATAATGGTTGTTATACCAAAATACTCAGTCGTTACTTAATATCAAATAATTAAATATAATTTAAATTACTTAATATCAAATAATTAAATATAATTTAAATTTAAACTTATATGTCTTTTCACACGTCATGCTATCACCGGTAAATTAATACCTTGGGTTCGTTTTACGGGCGGTTTTTATATATCTTTGAATGAAAATACAGTTTCCTCTGTCTGAATTTTTTTCTTCCAACGTATCCGATACGCGTATCGAAAACTTATTGTATCGTATCGGCGAATTAATGGACGTATCGAAAACGTATTTGGAACGTATCGAAAACGCCGTGTTGATATCGGTGTTTCATAGCCTCTGCCCATGATGAAAATGTCGAAAGAAGTCAAATTGTAAGTTTGAAAATTGGAACGATGATGTATGTAGTTGTGTACAATGGCCATTAATATGGTACGCAACCGTGATGCCGACTGAAAACTGGTACTTATCTTATAATAATCTTGATACATATCTATCATGTATCAGGAAATTTTTTATTTTTCCAGCAGACATAAAATTAGTTGGGTCTAATGTTTTTTTTTCAAAAAAATTAAAATTTTCCTTTTATATAATACATATATTCCAATAATCTTATTACCTTTTCTTTTTCTAACAAGTTGATTTTATTTGTTAACCTCAAATTCAAAAATCAAAATAATACAAAAATTTATAAAGAGATTTGATGTCACATGAAGCAAGACTCATCAATTTACAATATATAATTTATACTTTAAAATTATAAATTTGTAAATTTTCCAGATGGAATATTACCCTTGTTTCTTACCCTCTTATTTCAAAAAGCACAGACTCAAAATAGGATTTATAATTCAAATAGCAGCTACTGAAAGCATGATTTATAAAGGTTTTCTGTATTGTTTATTTTTATTAGAGTAAATACTCTGTTTGGTCCTCAATAAATTTCACTATATCCGTTTTAGTCCCTAACAAATAAAAATGCTATTTGTGGTCACTAAAAATATCAAAATGGACCCATTTAATTGAAATCGTGGTCCACACAAATTAAAAAAGACCCACATTAGTCCTTCAAAAGGACTAAAATGGGTTCACTTTCAATTTCTCAGGAACCACAGATAACCTTTTTATTTGTCAGGGACTAAAGCGGGTATCGTAAAATTTACTGAGGATCGAAAATAGTATTTACTCTTTTTATGATTACTCTTTAATTTATGGGTAATGCTATTGTCATCTTACTACAAAACAAAATGAATTTCCTGTATACACATTCCACGAACGGGCCCCATGAAAAAGTTTTCCCTCACCTCAATTTTCTTCGCTCTCCTAAACTTTTTGTATCTACATGAAAGTGTTTGTGTTTTGTGTAACAGCACAATTATATTACCCTTAATTTATAGTAGTTACATGTTTTATAAAAGTTATCTACAAATATAAATACTCACAGATAACTTTTATTTACACCACTTCTATTTCTAGTCAAGTATATATAAGTGCGAGATAATAAATTTAATGTCTTAAAGTTTTGAGTTAAAATTTGATATTAGACTCACCTACTATAATTGATGTAGCTTAACTCGTTGGTGATGGTTTTTCGACATGAGCTACTCCTGACAATAGTATAAAAGTTTGGTTGGACTCGAACTAGCCTAGTGAATGGCTAGAGATGAGTTGAATACTTAGACCTAGGATACTTGATTAAGGAGGAGCGAAGGAGCATCCATGAATACAATATCTTAAAATTTTAGATTAAGATATGATATCGAACTTACTTACTACAATTGATATAGCTTATTCATGGTTTCCCCCCACGGGTTCGTCTAACCCCGCGTGACATCACATGATAATGAGTATTTATATTTGCAGATAACTTTTGTTTACACCACTTCTATTTCTCTTCAATCGTATATAATATTAGAGTATCTCATTGGTCGAGTAACGATTTCACTGTTTTCCAAAAAAAAATAAAAAAAATAACGATTTCACTTAATTTTCATTTTAACTAGAAAATATTCCGAGCGTTACCTGACTATCTTTAAATCTAAGTAAAAATTTAAAAATATAAATTAAAAGAGAAAAAAATTGAAAGGCATTTAAAATTATAAGAGATATACATATTAACTCGGGCAAAATAAAAAACTATATAAAAGAAAAAAATATTTAAAATTACTTTAAATATGCATAATTAATTTTAAATCGTCTGAATTTTAAACTTAAAAAAAAATAATGAGTTTTTTTTTTTTTTTAAAAAGGAAGAGAATAAATTACTTTTTAGAGATTAAAATATAGGAATAGACAAATGGGATGAAGCATGAGCTAATATTTTTGGTTCACACAAAATACATGAGTTGATGACATATTGAGTTGGTTATGAGTTAATCCGCGTATTTTATTCAAGTTCTCTTGCTATTTTTAATTTTAGTTAAAAATAAATAAAAAATTTAATTTTTACATATTAACCTGTGTGACCTACGACCCATAACGGGTTGTGTCTAAATTTGGAATTTTCACTTATAAACGAATATGTATCGTGTTTGAATTGAATGATTTCACCTACGAACGAACCAGACCTTAACACAATATTGAACTTGACCCATCAGCATATTTTGCCATCCACTGTTGCTAAGTGATTAGGAACAAATAATATTTATCGAAGTTAGACTAATTTATCTATTAAAAAAATCATTTTATCATTATTAGTGATTAAAAACAAAGTTTATAAAATAATTTATATTTATTTTTAAAAATAATTTGGGGGTCATGGCCGGTCTCTCCAACTCAATATACAGGTAAAGATTTGCAGGTTGGCGTATTTAAACCGCAACTTCACCAAATTAGGATAAGACATTTTTATAAGAATATTTAAGGATTTAGTATCTCTTATATTATAGGAAATAAAATTATCTTCTATACATATATAAAAGTGCTTGAAGTTCATATTTTTTTTCTCTTCTCTATATATGACAAAACTTGGACCCCACATACTTTTATATGTGTATAGGAAATAATTTTATTTCCTGCTACATAAGAGATATCAAATCATATATTTAAATGATGGTTTACAAGTCAGGTATTTTTTTATTTTATTTTTAAATATTTCAATCGGTTCATCATTTTGCGACTAGTTCGATTCAGAGCGGGTCCCAGAATTAATGCTTTAAACCGTAAGCAAAAATCTGTGTCCTCTACTTTAGGTTCATTATATAAGAACACAATTGGGATCTTAGAATTTCATGCTTTTCACATTCATAAATTTGAAATTGTAAATTTGAAATTAGGGATACTAACATTTAACCATGATTCTTGTCAAACTTATCTTGTTGGGTCATTACAAAGTCAGAGGAAAAGGTGACTACATGACATGATCTTCTTCTCTATTACCTATTCCGAAAGTGGTAGCCTTAGAGATGGGAGCATAACAGCATTGTCTCAATATAAATAGGTTAAAGAGGGAACCTAACAAAAACCCTAATCAACAATGTATTTGATGGATTCACCCATTACAGAAGCCTAGTCAGACACTAATGTCTATATTGCTGCCCAACAAGGCTTTAAATGCGGGCTTACAAGTCAGGTTTGTTTAAACCATACGTTACATGGGTTGTATCCAGGTAATCCACAAGTTAGCTTGTGACCCATTATCTATCTATTATAAATAGTACACTTCTTGAAGCCCAATTTGTCTAAGTGCTCCGGTCCAACTTTTCCGTACATGTTGCGCCATTCGCATGTATCATCAACCCAATCAACTTTAGTGGCCCAACTAAAAACTTCTCTCCCTCTTTCGGTTCAATTTAGTTTTCAGCAACACAAAAGAAAGATGAGGGGCTCAACAAGACAAAGATGGACAAGCAGGAGGCGCATGAGCAGTTGAGCATAACACAGTGGTCAAATAATTTGCCATTGCTGTGCACATGGCACAAGGCTACTACACCACCACTGGACTGAGACCGCTACACACTCCACCATTGGTGAACCTGGACACAAAGTCATTGCCATCAACTCATGCAGTTTTAGCTCTCTCGCACCCATATACTCTCCAAAAGTCGTTTTCTCTATTCTCATACTCAAGTCATTTGAATAAAGAGAATAAGGGATAATAAATAATTCTTTTACAAGAATATATAGTTTCATATTTTGTTTAACATGATTAGGTAATATTTGATGATATCAGTTATTTATGAACAAATTAGGGATAGCAGAGAAAAATATTATAAAAAATAAGAGATAAACATTTTTCGAAGTTTTTTATCTCCCACTGACCCATAAAACATGTGGGATCTACCACTTAATAAATAAAAAATTCGAGACACAAAATTCGATGAGATACAATAAGAGAAAACATTTCTCCTACAACAAGAGAAATGTTTATCCTTAATAATTATAAAAAAGTAATTGTAGTTATTATTGATATCATTTTACGTGATCTCATAATGTCAAATCAAACACAAGATCTATTCACCTTCTTGATGTGGGAAGAAGGATTTTAAAATGGAAAAAATGTTTATCCTTTTAAATAATACAACTTATGCCATTTCACTCTCAAAAGACATGAGATCCACGTCTATTTTTTTGTTCACTTTCTCCCCTTTCTCTATCTTAAAATGACATAATTTTATATCCTTTGAAATTTTACATACTTTTCCCTTTTAAAATTATGAAGAATCTCTCTTCATTCGAGTGGGCTCTCTAAGGTTTTATATATCTCTAACACTCCTCCTCGCACAAGAGCCCACTGTGCTTGAAGGGCGGACAATACACAGACCCACCTACCTGTGTTAAGAAATTTTACAAGAGAAAGTGAGAGGCGGTGAAGATCGAAGTTGGAACATGAGGCTCTGATATCATGTAAAAAACCAATTTAACCCAAAATCTTAAGATATTGGGTGATGATACGTTAATGGTTTTATATATCTCTAAGATAATATGTTACATAACTACATCTTAAAATTATTAGACTAAGAGTATGTTTGGAAAGATATTTTTTCCTTTAGAAGTTATTTCTTTTTACAAAAAAAATGCTTCTAAATCTAAGCAAGTGTTTGGATCTTAGCTTTTCTAAATATATATATATATATATATATATATATATATATATATATATATATATATATATATAAAATCAAGATCTCAATTTTTTTAAGTTGAAACTTTTGGCTTCAAAAAGAAATAATAGTAAAAAATCAAATATTTTGCTCAAAATTTAAATTTGCCTCCTAAACTCAACCAAATTCACCACTGTCACTGATGCCATCACCACCACCACAAACAATGTCATCCCCTTTATCGTCGCCACCACCATCACCTCTATTGTCATCACTACCATTTCCATCAACTCCACTAGGGGTGTTCGCGGTCTGCATTGGATCGGTTTTCGAAGCAAAAATCATCTGATCCAATCATTTCGCTTCGATCATGTAATCCTCCATTCGGTTTAGATTTTTTTTTTCAAATCCGATCCGATCCAATCCAATTTTTTTCGGCTTGGATTGGATCGGTTTTCGGTTTTTTAAAAATCCTAAAATTTATTTCATGATTATTGCGCAAATAACATCTTTTGTATATATTGGCTTTGTAATTTTATTTTATTTTTTAAATACAAAAGCATCAATAAACGATAATATAGTTTTTTTTGCAATGAGATATGAAGCTCTACACAAATGAAATTTTGTTGATGAAATGTAACTAGGTTTTTTCTTGGGTTTAGATGATGGGTCTTGGCTTTAGAGATTTTTAGGCTATGATTGGGGAAAGGTCCAAGTAGGTAGAATGGAATTAATATATTGGATCAGTTTGGATTGAATCGGTTTTCATCAATCAATCTGAAAATCGATTCAATCCAATTAAAATTTGCAATTTTTTTTCTTTCTGTTTTTTGATTTTTCGATTTTTGATTTATTCGGTTATCGATTTTTTGGTTCGACCATCGCGGTTTGAATCAGTTTGGATCGATTGATAAAAACCCCTAAACTCCACCACAACTGTTATCGATATGTAGCTGTTACGAATAATAGAAGGACTGGAGCTCCAACTTGTGGAAAAGTCTTTGTATTTAGTATCTTAAAAGTTAGCATAGGAGTAACAATGAGTATAATGTATAGCTCTAGTGTATATCAGTAGCTTGTATAACAATGAGTTGCTGAAAGTATTTTATAGTGTTAACGTGGCACTCATTGAACGGGAAACCATTAGTAGTTAATTCATTTGAAGAAATAACAGAGTTGTTCATTCTTTTTCATTCCTCTTTCTTGTTCTTGCTTCTTCTCTGTTACGGCTAGTGTAGGGAAGGAGATAAGAATTCGGGAGAGAAAGCAGTTAGAGGAGAGAGAAAATAGGGAGAAGGAGAATTGTCCAACAATTTCTATATTTTCTCTTCTTTTGTTTTCTGTATTTATATGCTAATTCTGAAATAACATGGGCCATTGTAAACAATCAGCCCAATAACCCAAATCTAACATCCCAACTATTATTATTATCCCATAATAAAGTCTTTGAATTGTTTGGGCTGGCCTGCAACTCTTGTGGCCCACTTACTTAATCTTGGGTCAGGAGAGGAACCCTTAGTTGGGCTTGCTACAGTCGTCCGTCCATGAGAGCTAGCATCGTCCGCGATGCGAGTTAGGCTGTCCGTTGGAGGTAACGCCACAGAAACGGCGTGAGGCATATGGGAACAGGTGGTAGTGGAGCTATCCACGTGTTGCGGAATAAGTGGACCGCGCCCTTCTGGTAGGTGAGACGTCGCAGGCGAAATGAGTGAAGTATCCAAGTCAGTCAATAACAGTGTGGTCTTCTCAGGAGATGAAGGGACAGGGGAGGGCAAACGGTGAGCAAGATCCCACCTTTGAAGAGTGTCCTTTTTCCGAAAACGCTGTCCGTCGGTGACCGAAGAAGCCACGGTGAACTCGTCTTCCCATGTACAATCGTCGAGGGGTAAGCCTGCCCATTGAACCAACACTTGTGGGATCTCTTGTCCTTGCCGCCATATGGAGCGACGCGCGACCAAAGCTTGGGGATGGTGAAGCAGGGGATCATCGGAACTTGTCAGGGCCAACGGTTGTTGCGATGGTGTACGATTAGCATGAAACGGACGAAGAAGGGAGACATGGAAGACATTGTGGATCCTTGCATCAGCAGGTAATAACAAGCGATATGAGACTTGGCCGATCTTTTCTTGCACCTGATACGGCCCATAGTAACGTTGAGCCAGCTTCTGTGAAGAGCGACGAACCACAGACAGCTGACGGTGGGGTTGGAGACGCAACAACACCCAGTCACCCACAGTAAAGGTTATCTCTTTTCTCTTTCGGTCAGCATATGCTTTCATAGTGGTTTGTGCTTTGAACAAGTTGTCTTTCAGGGTGGACAAGATCAGGGATCTGGTGGAAAGGTCAGAATCTATGGCATTTAACGAGGAAGAGCCCATGGTGCAGGCTAGGATGTTTGGTGGTTTGCGGCCAAAGGTAATCTCAAAAGGAGTCATACCCGTGGAGCGGTTGAAGGAAGCGTTGAAGTGGAATTCGGCAAAGCTAAGGTATTTGGACCAAATTTTGGGATGGTTATGGGTAAAAGCTGTGAGGTATTGTTGTAAGCATCTGTTGACTCTCTCCGTTTGTCCATCAGTTTGGGGGTGGTATGCGGTGCTATACTGCAAGGCTGTGCCCTGCAACTGGAATAAGGTCCGCCAAAAATTGCTCAAAAAGAGTGGATCACGATCAGAGATGATCGTGTGGGGAAAACCATGGAGTTTACCCAATGAATCCCAGAAGACCTTAGCCACATGCGCGGCTGTATAAGTGGTGGGTAAAGCTGTGAAGTGACCACCTTTAGAGAATCGATCCACTACAACGAAAATGGCTGTAAAACCATTGGACTGTGGTAGGTGGGTGATGAAGTCCATCGCTAAATCTGTCCAGAGAGAATCAGGTGGTGTAATGGGTTGTAACAAGCCATAAGGTGCGTGGTTTTGAGGTTTTATTTTTTGGCAGATAGAACAATTTTTGACAAACTCTTTAACATCTTTCTTGATTCCTTTCCAGGTGAAAGAGTGAGAAATTCGTTGCAGAGTAGTAGTAACCCCCGAATGGCCACCTTGGATGGAGGAGTGCATGTCTTGTAGCAATTGGGGAATCAAGCTAGAACCGGAAGGGACAAAAATACGGTTATGGCAGAGGAGTAAGGACCCTTGAACACGCCAATCAAGCCATGAATTTGGGTTGTGTTGAATATCCTGCCATATGTGTGCAGTATAAGGATCCTTCAACAATTCAGAGTGTAAAATTGATGAATAATTGGAAGTTGGTCCTGACAGCACAGTGAGATGGTGGACAGGTTCATGTTGTTCCCCTTCTGGTTGTCTGGAAAGTGCATCCGCCACAATGTTGGTTTTACCGGATTTGTACTGGATGGTGAAGTTGAAGCCGAGTAACTTGGCCAGAAATAGCTGTTGTTCAGGCGTTTGGACTACTTGTGACAGGAGATGATGTAAGCTACGGTGATCGGTCCGAATAATGAATTCTGAACCAAGTAAGTATTGTCTCCATTTCGCTACCGCAGCTGAAATAGCAAACATTTCCCTCACATAAGTAGATTTGTTCTTCTTGGTGGCAGACAGTTTCTTGCTAAAATAAGCAATTGGGTGATTGTTCTGGAGTAACACAGCACCTATTCCGCTACCGGAAGCGTCTGTTTCCACAACGAAAGGGAGGGAAAATTTTGGAAGAGCCAGGATCGGAGCCATTGTGATCAACGTCTTCAATTTCTGAAACGCCTCCGAAGCTGTTGTGGACCAATGAAAACCTGATTTGCTTAATAAATCAGATAATGGGGCTGCAACCAAAGCATAATTTTTGATGAAACGTCTGTAGTATCCGGAGAGACCCAAAAAGGTTCTGATGTGTGTCTGTGAAGAAGGCACTGGCCATTCCACGATAGCTTGGACCTTCTGTGGATCTGGTGCCACCCCAACTCCCGAGATAATGTGTCCCAGAAAATGGATGGATGGTGATGCAAACGAGCACTTGGACAGTTTGGCATAAAGGGAGTTGCTGCGCAGAATTTGTAGCACTTGGCACAAATGATGAGCATGATCCTGTAAGGAAGAGCTATACACCAAAATATCGTCAAAGAAAATGACTACAAAACGGCGAAGGAAATCTGAAAAAACCTCGTTCATGGTTGCCTGGAAAGTGGAAGGGGCATTGGATAACCCGAAGGGCATTACTACAAATTCGTAATGACCTTGGTGGGTTCGAAATGCCGTCTTATGGATATCGGAGGGATCCATCAAAATCTGATGATACCCCGACCGCAAGTCCAATTTGGAAAAAATTGTGGCTCCGTGTAACTTATCCAAAAGCTCATCAATTGTAGGGATGGGAAATTTGTCCTTCACTGTCACCGCATTTAAAGCTCTATAATCCACACAAAAACGCCAAGTTCCATCTTTCTTCTTGACCAACAGAACCAGCGAGCTAAAAGAAGATTGACTGACTCTGATCAATCCCCCAGCTAACATTTCCTTTACTAGCCTCTCAATCTCATTCTTTTGGAAATGAGGATATCGATAGGGACGAACTTGGATGGGTTTAGTGTTTGGGTGGAGGACAATTTTATGGTTATATGGACGAGTAGGAGGAAGGGATGGAGGTGGTTCGAAGACATCAGCAAAATCTTGGAGTAGTGTCTGGATGGCAGGGACAGGAGGCTGTGTGACAGAATGTGAGGAATCACCCCCCGACAGCTGGGCAAGGTTGGGATTAGCTAAAGTGGTAAAACACATGTGACATGAAGAAACCGAATTGAGGGCTACCAGCCTATGTAACTGAGCTGGGGAAATGGCAGTAGGGTCTAAGGTAAGAGCACCTTGTAACAGCACTTGTGACTCACCACGGTTGAAAGACATGGTAAGATTTTTGTAATCTGTGATGATTGGGCCCAATGTGGCCAACCATTGGACACCAAGTACAATGTCAGCCCCCTTGAGGTCTAGGACAAAAAGGTCCACAGAGAATAGTTCAGCCTGAATCAACAAGGGCACCTGGATACACTTGGCTGAACAGAGCAACGTATCACCATTTCCAACTTGTACGGTGAACGGGGTGATAGACTGTAGTGTCAAATGTAGAAAGGAAGCCATCCTTGGAGTGATGAAATTATGGGTGCTGCCTCCATCAATGAGGATTTGAAGGTGGTGACCAGCAATCGTGCCTTGTAGCCGAAAGGAACGAGAATTGTGATGCCCAAATAGTGCATGGAAGCTAATCTCTGGTGGTGACTGAGAGGTCTCCACCTGTTCGAGTGAAGGTATGGTGCAATCATTGGTTTCTTCATCCAATACTTTGGTGTCATTTCCCTCCATATATAAGAGAGCTAGTTTGGCTTTGCATTTATGTCCAAAGGTATATCTCTCATCATAATTAAAACAAATGTTCTTCTCTCGTTTAATTCTAATCTCCTCTGGTGACAATCTCTTGATTGGAATGGCAGGGATAGGTGTAACATTGTGAATAGTAGGCGGTGTGGATACAGTTGTAGGTGAAGCAGTGGATGGAGAACGAGAGATCCAGGGTTTCGAGATGCGTTCCTGATTAATCTGATCTTCATACACCCGCGCGAGGGCAAAGGCTTGATGAACATCAACCGGTCTGTGAGGAAGGATGGAACAATGAATCCTGGGTTTAAGACCAGAGAGAAACATACTCTTGGTGATGGCTGGTGATAATCCAGGGACACGACTAGATAAACGCTCAAAAGCTGTCTGATAATCGTGAACAGAGGACGTTTGTTGAAGTTTAGCTAGGAGAGAAGCCGGATCCTCAAATTCCGTAGGTCCAAAACGTTGATGGATAGCCAACACAAACGCATTCCAAGTGGGAATAATGCCATCCCGAGACAGTCCTTGAAACCAACCCGCGGCTGGATCCTCCAGATGGAAAGAGGCTAAAAGTAATTTATCTGGTTCAAGGGTTTGGTAATAGAGAAAGTACCTTTCAACAGCAAAAAGCCATTTAGTAGGATCACCAGAAGAGAAGCGAGGAAGATCTAATCGAGGAGAACGCCCTCCAGGAGCGGGACCCAGAATTCCAGGTCGGCCATTTGGATTGATTAAGGCATTATGGTGTTGCTGTTGAATTTGTCTGTCGAGGTCTATTCTCAGATCCTCAAACCTCTCAGTCTGTTGGTTCTCCATAGCATTGAATCTCCGGTCATGAGCTACCTCACATGCTGTGAATTGCTGGGCGGTTGTGGTTTCTGTTGTTTGTAAACGATTTTCTGCGTGTAGTAGTTGTTGTTTAAGTTCATTGATTTGATTTTGTAGGTCTCTCATCCTAGTGTTATCAGCCATAGGAGGAGAGGCAGCAATGAAAGCACCAGATTGTAGGGAAGGAGATAAGAATTCGGGAGAGAAAGCAGTTAGAGGAGAGAGAAAATAGGGAGAAGGAGAATTGTCCAACAATTTCTATATTTTCTCTTCTTTTGTTTTCTGTATTTATATGCTAATTCTGAAATAACATGGGCCATTGTAAACAATCAGCCCAATAACCCAAATCTAACATCCCAACTATTATTATTATCCCATAATAAAGTCTTTGAATCGTTTGGGCTGGCCTGCAACTCTTGTGGCCCGCTTACTTAATCTTGGGTCAGGAAAGGAACCCTTAGTTGGGCTTGCTACAACTAGTCCCTTAACATTGATGCTTTCATCTCATTGGACTTCTGAAGATCGAAAGATGAGGATCCAAGATTTTCCTGAAGAATTAGATTCTTTACAAACTCGTGTTGATTAGAGTTTGGAGGAGATACAACAATGCTTCAGAGAACATCAAACCCAATTCGCGAATATCAATATTCAACTGCAACAGATCCATGTGGCTGGCTATATTGGTGGCGAAGAATCGAATGGGGGAAAATGTTCAGCAACGGGTTAATCAAGCTTCTGTCAGTAATGAAGAGTTGGGGCAGAATCACTCAAGGTTTGATCCTAATGACCCAAGAAATGTGATGAAATCGAGAAAATAGAGTTGCCTTCTTTTGACGGTAGAGACCCAATCAGTTGGGTTTTTCGAACGGATTTCTATTTCGGGTTGCAACAAATATCATAATCCCTCAAGACTCATTTAGAAGGTATGAAAATGAAATGAATGGCTGGTCCATGGTTCCAATGACTGTGTAGTGAAGGAACGGTTCAATCTTGGGAAGATCATTTTACTGAGTTGTGTGTTTCTCTTACTTTCACTACTAAGAAATTTAACCCACAGTTGCGCCCCACACATTTTTATATGTGTGTAGGAGATAATTTTATCTTATATAATATGAGAAATATTAATCACACACACATATATAGACACACACACATATAATTATAAAGTGCGGAAATATAAATTGTAAAAATATAAATTACTGAAGTATAAATTGTAAAAATGTAAGTTTTTATATAAAAATTACAAAATATAAATTGTTGAAATAAATAACATAAACAAAATTGGATTGCGGTATTCCATCGAAACCGGGTAAGGGAAGACGAGGAAAAATAAAACAATATAATAAAGTAGCATTTTAATGGGTTTATATATTAGAAAAAAGAAAAAAATTGTTGCCACCCTTAGGATTCACTTTTATCTTTCCTTATTATATCATCCATGGTTCGTTACCCTTAATTTCCTTCTTTCTCTCTCCATCTCCCTTAGTAGAGCTTTCTCTAAATTTTTCAAATCGCTTTACTGGTTGATTTCTCTCATTTTTGAAGCAATGGGTAATGGCTCCTCTAGCCTTTATTTATATGAAAAATATTATCATGATAATGGTAAATACGGTATTGTAATAGTAAAATATTATTTACCTAATAATAACTAAGGAGAACATTTTCACGTAGAATGTCTTGGAACTTTGTTTGTTAATAATTTATTATTGGATTATGATTTTTGGAGTGTTGTGTATAATAATTTATTATTGAATTATGTATTTGTTGAGTGTTGTTTGTAATAATTTCTTATTAAATTATGTATTTTGGAGTGTTATTTATAATAATTTGTGATTGAATTGTATATTTTGGAGTATCATTTATGACAGAATTATTATTATTATTATTATTATTACATGAACTAATTTATTCTTATTATTATTTTTAAAATAATATACAAAATTAAAAGATTGATTACATTTCTTAACAATTGATCAATTTTATATGGAATAAGTTATTCTATCTATCTCTGTCTACCCTTTTTAATACCGATAGATTATAATCTCATTCAACGGTAGAGATTTATGAAATAAAATAAACTTATTTTTTCCCTTTATTTCTCCTTAGTGTCTCCCACACCCTTTCTCTCTTCTCTCCTTTCTCTATACTTTGTTTTACTGTAAAACCAATAATGCTAAACACCTAAACCAAGTTTAAGGTAGAGATTGCAAAAAGATGTAGTCTCATCCCCATAATTCCAATCATCGACAAAATGAAGAAAATCAAATAAATAAAAAGGGAAGTTTTCGGATCATGGACCTCTAAATTGTTGAATGGTGCGAATGTGGGTGGAAACCTCCATGCTTGAGAAAGAAAACAAAAATGTTGATTGATTGATCTACAACACAATGAGTTACGGACACAAATTCATTAACCGATTTTTTTGTTTTGCTGATTCAATTGCTACAATTCTACAATACAATGAGTTGCATCCTCATATATTATTATTTAAAAGAGAAACGTTGAATACAATTCTACAATACAATGAGTTGTCTTTGTCTTGGTCGATAGAGAGAAAGAGGAGGAGAGATAGGGTGAGAGGCAGGAAAGAGAATGAAAGGGGTAAGAAGATTTATTTTATACTACAAATCACAATCGTTGGATGATATTATAATCTAATGGTGTTGAAAGGGGAATTTTTTAATATGTTCTCGGACCATCGTGGTCCTTCCGCTCAAAATTTGACACCTATATTATTTGTTTTTCTTTTCTCTCTCCTCTCTCCTCAACTTTTTCTCTCTTTTTCTCACCTCAGTCTCACCCCAATACTTTTTGGTCCCGAACCACTGTAAGTTCGCTCGTTGAAAATGGTAGGCAAATTAAGAGTAGGTAGAATAACTTATCCCTTATTATATATATAACTTTAAAACAATTTGTTTTGTGGTTTAGAAAGAAAAAAAAGGTTTGTTTTTTCTGCAGTTACTGCATATAAGTTATCTGCAGTAAGCCCAATACGACGTCGTTTTGGGACGAAAATCATGCTGTTTTTGTAATTTTAATTTGTTTCAGGGTTATAATAGTCTTTATATCTATAATTTTTTAAGATTTCAATACCAAAATGACGCCATTTTGGGAATAAATACAGATAACTTATCTGCATTAACTGCAGAAATATTTTTCCCAAAAAAAAAATATAAGATATTTTAAAGATTTTACTTTCTTCATTTATAATAAATTTTACTAAAATACCATGCATTTTTTGTCGCAGGATAAATGTTAATCCCCTTGAAAATTTCAAACCCATATTGAGAGTAGAAATCATATTGAAAATCATAACATTATTTTGTGTTATATAGTCTGGCCCTTCAAAAACTGAAAATGCCCGAAGGGATTCTATTTGTTCTGTACTGAAGATAGAGATATCTAACCCCGTAGACTAGTAAATTGCTCTTAGATCTAGGTGCTCTCTAAGGTATCTATAAGTTTGATACTCTTGAGTTTAGCAGATTACTGTGCACAAAAAATAAAGAACAACTTTCGCTAAAGGGATGATGTATGTGCATAAGACAACATAATTACCAGTAGGTTTTATCTCCTATTTATAAAATTTACTTGTGGATATTAGATTCTGGACCTTCTATGCCTCTTCTAGTAACTCAAGTCCATGTTTAATGCTATCGTATTAAGGTTGATATGTTTAAGGATATCCTCCTTTAATTATATTAAAATAATATTTGGATTGTCCTATTTTGGACCTGATAGGCCTCAATTCAGTAACACTAGTTTTAACAAAAAATGTAAGATGCTTATGAACTACTACTAGTGGTAGACATTTCAAGTCTGATGTTTTTTAACGGCATCGATGTAGATACAATAACAAATGTTCAATTTTATATCTGTTCATTTATTTATTTATTTACTTAAATAATTATAATAATAATAATAATTATTATTATTATAACAACAACGACGAAAACTCTCTCTACACAAATTTTATAGTTTCATTTGAAAATTCAATTGTTATTCTCTGTCATATTTTTGTAAAATGCATAGCAGTAAAATAAGGAAGTTGTGCTTACCAAAAAAATAAAAATAAAAAGTAAGGAAATTATATTTTTTATTTTCTTATTGGACCGAACGAGCAAATCAAGAAAAACAGCAAAAAGAAAGAAAAGCCAAAATCTTGTTTAAAAAGAAAGAAATAACGGTTATTTTCATATATATATTAATTAGATTGAAGGATTTCAATACGGTTTTTTCATCAAAGGTTTATGATTTATAAATTTCTCACTTGAATTATTTCGTAGGAAGAGATTATACTTACAACCTATTTTCCTTTACAACCTCTTACAACTAATATCTTAACCGTTGATTTCTGTCGATCAACGGTTAAGATTTATTACGAATTAATAATTAATTAATAAATTTTATTGACGAAAATTTTAACCGTTGGTTGACGGAAACCAACGATTAAGATATGGGTTGTAAGAGGTCGTAAAGGAAAATAGGTTGTAAGTATAACCTTCCCCTAATTCATAAGCATCTAACTAACCAAGAGAGAGAGAGAGAGGGTGCAAATGAAACCAAAAGATGGTGAAGCTTGCATATATACGATCAAACTAAGTTGCGCGCTCTTTTCATAGGAAACGCAAGGGCACAATGTTCCAACGTGTCATTTTGATGATGTGCATAGAAACAGGCGTCGTACTGATTAAGCAAATAGAGCTGGAGAAAACTAGAGCGAAGGGTACTACTTTTCATACAAAAGAATGGATTTCAGGGTAAAAGGCCAATGATTCTTGTCGTAAAAGCAATGGTTTTTTTTTTGTTTTTGTTTTCTTTGCTACTTTTTGGCTATATATCATACAAAAGTTATAGACGTGTGATTGAATAAGGGTGTCATTTTCGTCTGCATGCGTTTCATCACTAAGCTTTTGTGGTGTTTTCTTCCTCTTAGGTCGGCAAAACAGGTCTTTTTATAGAGAGTTTGTGATCCTAGCTAGACAGCTCAATTGTGAAGAGGATAGAGAGGTTTCTGAGTTAAAGAAGAAAATGTCAACAATGGACTTGAGGCAAGCGTTCGCTGGACTTCTCACTCTCTCAATGTTCATAATGCTTGGTAACATGATCAAGAAGGACCATTTTGATTACATCATTGATGTAAGTCTCTTCATATATACATATTACTTTTTCATGAGCTTAATTACTTTCTTTTTATGGTTTGAAAATTTAATCTGCTACTATGAGATGTCATTTCCTTGTCATTTAGATACGATACTTGAAATATTATCAGAGGAGGGATATTCTTATTACCAAATTTTTCCACTACCAATTTATTACCTATCTAATCATCATTGGATCAATATTTTCTCTCTCTTCATAGATTTTTTAGCATTCTCTCCTTGATCCAATGATGATTAGATTGGTAATAAGTTGGTAGTGGGAAATTTTAGTAGTCAAAATATCCTCCCTGATATTATCATACTTCCTTCTTTGCGTTGGTGATTCATATAAGCGCGCATGACGTTGAAGTTATTTACAGTCTTTATTTGAATTATTTGATTCCGAAAATTTTCTATTTTCCTTTCTTGAGAATCTATATTTTTTTTAAGAAAATTTATTCATAAGGTCAATAAATTAAACAATAAGAGAATTTGTAATTGATGTCTAGTCGGGTGAAATGTTTCCAATGCACAAATTATTTGAGAGTGTTTGGACCTTATGAGATAATTCTAAACATAGGATAGGATCCTAATTAAAGTTGATTTCCCTATAGTAAGGAGCTTGAGAGTGAAATGTCTTAAAAATGTTTTTATGTTTGGCAAGGACAAATCTAGTGATGATCAGAGGTTGGATTTGTGTCTGTCATACTATGAAATATGTTGTTCATATTTGAAGGTCGCTCTAACAAGAGGGGTGAATTAAATTTAATTTAAGAGTAAAGTTTATACAAGAATATATTAGATTTTCTTTTAGTTACAAAGGAAGACAATGACAGATTAGATTTAGGGAAAGGTTTAGGCTATGGTATAGAAATTTTGCTTGACTAAGACTTGATTCCAAGATCAAGTAATTCCCAAACAAAGATAATACCACTTCTGCCAAAGTTTTGAAAATGTATTTAGATGCTTATACGATTTGGGTGATAATATTTATTTATTTTTGGAGCCATTTGTTATTGGAAAAAAATGTATCTAATGTTACTTTAGACAATTTTGTCTAATGTTCATCAAATCGACGTCGTTTTGGGGTTAAAAAATTAAAAAATTAAAATGATAAAAACTACTATAACCCTGAAATAAATTAAAATTGTAAATACATCATGATTTTCGTCCAAAACAACGTCATTTTGGTGAACATTAGATAAAGTTTTCTAAAATAACTTTAGAAAAAATGACCCATTTATTATTAGAGAGACACATAAAATATTACCACTTTCATTTATGCCAAATGATGAGGGATTTAAAATTTTATCTTAAACATAAAATATTAAATGACGTGTTACGCATCATTCACGCAAGATGTGGGAGATGGAGAGAGAGAGACAATACTCAAGTAAAATGAAAAAAGAAAAAAAGAAAAAAGAGTATGTGTCTATTGGATACTAATACTACTGCTGATAACGTGGAGCAAAAGAGCATTGACAGCAAAGGAAGAAAAGATCACAACGTGGAGCCAAAAGCAAGTGACACAATAAAGGAAGAGTGCCACGTCAATTCATATAAGGGACGCCATGTGATTCAGTTAGACAGTTAGATAGTTGAACTGACTTTTTATTCTATATATAAGTTATGTACACATGCAGATAACATTATTCAATCAAGAAACTCCTCTTTTAATTTTACAATGAGCCTCTCTGTTTTCTCTGCTTTCGTTCTTGAGATCTTTGATTTCTGATATGGTATCAGAGCCTTGTAGTTGTGAGGTACAGAAGTCTCCCAACTAAACGTCTATAAGGTTGAGCATCAGGTAAAAGCTCAGAAGAATCCTTAGCTCGACATAACTTGTTAGACGAATCCATAGGAGTGGAACTTGGCTTGCAACTTAACATCCCACTGTCGGACAGATTTCTAAGGCATATTTTCGTTGATTGACAATTATACCTTCTGATGATCTTTATGTGTACATGACTTATATACAGAATAAAAAGTCAGTTCAACTATCTATCTGTCTAACTGAATCACATGGCGTCCCTTATATGAATTGACGTGGCACTCTTCTTTTATTGTGTCACTTGCTTTTGGTTCCACGTTGTGATCTTTTCTTCCTTTGCTGTCAATGCTCTTTTGCTCCACGTTATCAGCAGTAGTATTAGTATCCAATAGTGTCATCATATATGCAACCTGGCTAGGGGTGTTAATGGGCCGAGCCGAGCCTTAGACTTAAAAGGTTAAGCCTGTGTTTAAATGTGTTAGCCTGACCAAGCCGGTTACCTGTTATGAATATAATTATCGGCCTGTGGCCTGACTTATTTACAAAAAATAAAAACCTGATTTAGCCCGTTTAAGGAAAAAAAAAAGACAATTTTTTTTATCCAAACAGAATATACAATCAACAGTATTAGTAATTTCATAAATATTCATAAATTTAATGTACATCTAAATAGCATAATATAGAATAAAATCATTCAAAAAGTTTGTTTAACCAATAAAATAGAGTGAAATGGATTGAGGAGATAGAGAAGGCTATTAAAAGTTGTATAAAAAATATAAAATAAAAATGAAAATTAATATACTAGGCCGAGCTTTTGAATTGGAGCTCGAGTCATTTTTATTAAACGAGCTTTTACACAGGTCCAAGCCTGGTTCCAACAATCAATTTTAGACATATAATCTCATGCCTTCACGAGCCGAGTCAAAAGCGCCTGATTCGTTTACTACCCCTAAACCTGGCGCAACATGAGAAAGAGAAATGTGAGTGGACCTAGCATACAATTTTTTAGTATGAATTTAGATATATATATATATATATATATATATATATATATATATATATATATATATATATATATATATATCTTTCTCAATCTGCACGCAAATATTAGAGCGACCTTCAAATCTGAACAACATATGAAAGACTAAATGCACTCAGTCTAGACGTAGTATGAAATAATAAATGCAACATTAGAGAGAGAAAATCTAATGGTCCTAGCATACAAATTGAATATGGGTTTAGATATTTTACTATAAGATTACTAACAATTTTTTACCTGCATGCAAGATGAGAGAGAGAGACAGAGAGAGAGAGAGGCAATACTCAGTTTAGATGCAATATGAAAGAAAGGGATAGAAAGAAAGAAATGTGTTGTTATCAAAAAAAGAAAAAAAGAAAAAAAAGAAATGTGCTCCTAGCATAGAATTTTTTAGTATGAATTCAGATATTGGATAGGATCCGGTTACAAAATTTTCAAATTACACTAAATACGACCGGTCGTACACTGCATGATTAAAATATGACCGGTCGTACTTAGTGTAGTTTGTAAGAATTTATAAATACAAAAGTTTGTAAATATAACATGCCCCTTTTACTATATGATTTGAATGATAACAATAATTCTATTTCCAGGAGTCGGTGTTTTGGACATTTTTTTTAGTAGAGTCCCACATAAAATATAACTTCTTTTATTTATATATGTCAAATGATGAGGGATTTAGGATTTATCTTAAACTTAAATCAAATTATTAAATGATGTAATACGTAATCCACACGCAAGATGAGAGAGAGAAAGAGGGTGTTTGGGTGTCTGTCACGATATACAGTCTAGCATGACGTGAGACGGAGAAAAATATTGATTTTGTGATTTGGACACATTTTTTAGTAGAGTCACATAAAATATCACTTCTTTCATTTATGTCAAATGATAAGGGATTTATAATTTTATCTTAAACATAAATCAAAATATTAAATGACTAATATCCAACCCACACGCAAGATGAGAGAGAGAAAGAATGAGGAGTGAATCCTCTCATGTGAAAGTGTGGTCATGTTATTTGATCACAATCATACATTTAAAAATTATGCATTTTTCTCTTTCTTATCTCATAATCAATGAGTGATTGTGATCAAATCACATGACCACTTTTCCACGTGAGAGAATCCATCCCCGAAAGAATGCATGTGTCACAATATACACCCTAGCATGACGTGAGGGGAGAAAAACATGGAGTTAGTGATTTGGACACATTTTCTAGTAGAGTCACACATAAAATATCACTTCTTTCATTTATGTCAAATGATGAGGGATTTAGGATTTTATCTTGAACATAAATCAAAATATTAAATGACGTATAAGCAACCCCCTTGCAAGATGAGAGACAGAGAGAGAGAGAGAAGACGGGTGTGTCAAGAAATATAGCCTAGCATGACGTGAAAGGGGATAAAAACATGGAGTTAGTGATCATTTGGACTCATTTTTTAGTAGTGTCACATATAAAATATCACTTCTTGCATTTATGCCAAATGATGAGGGATTTAAGGTTTTATCTTAAACATAATGAAAAATTAAATCACCTAATACACAATCATGACGTGAGGGGAGAAAAGCATGGAATGATCGTAGCATAGAATTTTTTAGCATCAATTTAGATACTTTATTACATGATTCAAATGCTAATATTGATTCTCTTTCTATGAGTTGTTGTTTTGGACTCATTTGTTTGTACAATCTAACATTATATATTGTCTCCTTCATTAATTTCTAATGAGGAGGGATGTAGGATTTTATCTCAAACAAAAAAAATTCTATATCAAACATTGAGATACACAAGTTATATATGCATGTAGAGATGGCAAAATAGGCGGCCTATCCCACCCCCATCTCACCATTAATCTGCCTACAAACGAGCCAGCTCATCCCACTTTTGATAGTAGGCTGAGAAAGTCAGCCTGCCCCGCCTATAAGCCCGCCTCTTTTTTTTTTAATTTAAAATATCCATTTTGATGCTTGTTAATAAGAAAAAAAAAGAGGGATTATGGTCGAACTTGCATTTCAAAAAGTTATGAATGTTGATGAATCAATTGACAAGGACTTTTGTTTATAAATCATATGACAAACTACACAGTGGGATGGGGTGGGCTTTTGTTTATGCATGGGACATACAACAAACCCTAGTTTCTCTGAAATTTTAATCAGATTTCAAGAAAAACTAAATCTTACATGGGCCTCAATAGTTAGGTTAGTTGTAATAATAAAAAAAGGGGTTGGCGAGATGGGCTTAGCAGGTTGGCGATTTGAAAAATTTAGTCTGTCCCACCCTGTTTGGCAGGCTGGTGGGCCCGATGGCAGACCTATTTTCTACCTCTACATGCACAATGAGAGAGAGGGTGAGAGGAAAGAGGGAGAGAGACGGTACTCATTCTAAATGCAATATGGGAGAGAGAGATGTCATGATATATATAACATGGTGCAACATAATAAAGAGAGCTACCGTAGAATTTTTTAGTATGAATTTAGATATTTCACCATATGATTCAAATGGTAATAATAATTCTCTTTCTACAAGTAAATATTTTGAGCCCATTTATTATTGGTCACAAAAAATATCACATCTTTCATTTATGTCAAATGATAAGGGATTCAGATTTTGAAAGAGTGCGAGGGAGAGAGAGATAATACTCAGTCTAAATGCAATATGAAAAAGATATAGTGTTTGTATGTGTCATATACAACCTAGCGCAACATGAGAGACAGAAATGTGAATGGTCTCAACATAGAATCTTGAGTATGAATTTAGATAGTTTACTATACGATTCATATGGTAATAATAATTCTCTCTGAGTGGATGTTTCGGAACCATTTGTTTGTAGAGACTCACAGAAAAATCACTTTTTTCATTTATGCCAAATGATGAAGGATTTAGGATTTTATATTAAACATAAAAGCCAAAATATTAAATGTCATGATACACAACCACTGCGCAAGATGAGAGAGAGTGAGAGAGGGGAGAGAGAGAGAGATTAGAGAGAGACAATACTTAGTCTAGATGTAATCACGCGCATGTCACGATATACAACCTGGTGCATCATGATAAAGAGAGAGAAACCTAAATGGTCCTAGCATAGATTTCTTTTTAGTATGTATTTTTATATTGAGGGTTATATTTACAAATTTTTTGTTTACAAACTATACTATGTTATCCCGGGAGAACATAGTATTCTCCCGGGAGTACATAGTGTAATTTGTAAAAATTTGTAAAAAAATTCGTAAACGAATCTTTCCCCTCTTATATTTGTAAATTTTTAGTATGAATCTATATATTTTGCTCTATGATTCGAAAGGTGATGATAATTATCTTTCTAGGGGTCAATGTTTTGGACCCATTAGTAGAGTCACAAAAATTATCACTTCTCTTTCATTTTTGCCAAATGATAATGGATTTAGAATTTGAAGGAGTGAAAACTAGGAAGTGAGAGAGAGAGAAAGAAACAATATTGAATCTAGATGCATTATGAAAAAAAGAGTGCGTGTGTGTGTGTCATGATATACAACATAGCGCAACATGAGAGAAACATAGAAACGTTAATGATCTTAGCATTGGTTTTCGAGTATGAATTTCAATATTTTACTATATGATTCGAATGGCAATAATGATTCTATTTCTATGAGTTGGTGTTTTGGACCTATATAGTTGTAGGGTCTCGTAGAAAATATCACCTCTTTCATTTATGCTAAACGATGAGGCGTTTAGGATTTATCATAAGAGATAAGATATTGTTACTATTAATTAGTGTTATTACTAAGTCACTATCATTTTGTTTCATTATTAAATCGATTATGTTGATCCAATGGTTATATTTATTTTCATCTTTGTATGATTATGATTCCCCATATTTAATATAAAAGCATCCCATGTTTAATGCATTAAATATGGGAATCATAACAATACAAAGGTAGAAATTAATATAAAGTATTAAATATAGGGAGAATAAGGAAGGTTTTAAGAAAATTAAATCAAAATCATTGGATTAATATAATCGATCTAACGATGAAACAAACTGGTAGTGATACTAGTAATAACACTAATTGGTAGTAACAATATCCTATCTTTTATCTTAAACATATAAAATCAAAAAATTAAATGTCATATGCAACTTGTACACAACATGAGAGAGAAAAAGAAAAAGGAGTGCTCATTTAAATATGGTATCAAAGAGAAAGAATTTATGTATTTATACGGGAAAAAGAGTTTTCATGTTATAGGAGAATTCTATTTCCTACTATAGACATCAGATGTGGGATGGACCCGGCTACTCATTAAAAAAAAAAAATCATAGCATATACTTCGATGTTTCACTAATAGGAAAAAAAACTCCCCTACACATGTAAAATGGAGGGGTGGGGGTACAGTCAACCTAACGTAACATCAGAGAAAAAGAGAGAAATACCAATGATTGTAACATAAAATTAAGGATAATAATAGGTTAGGCATTCTAACCGAACCTATGACTTAACCCGCATTAAGCCTATTTACTAAATAAACTAGGTTTTTTTTAATGTATTTAGCTAAAAAGGCCATCTAAAACGTCTTAAGTCTAACAAATGAAATTATTCTCTTACCAAATAATTGTAGCTAAAGTATAAGAGCGTGTGTTTGATTCTCCCGATACTGTCTCTCAGCTTAAAATCTTATATCATCAGACCTTATCTTATACTGTGTACCGAACATACCCTGCTCCCGAATCGAACTAGTCGCAAAATGATGAACTGATTGGAATACATCCAAAAAAAAAAATTATTCTCTCTTTACGATTCGATATTTTGGACCCATTTATCACAATAGAGGGCCGGCACAAAAAATATTATCACTTTCTTTTTTTAAAAAAGGGTTTTATTAATGTCATGTGACATGATATAAGTCTGTTTTTCAACACACACAAATAATGGGGAGAGAGAAAGTAGAATGATGAAAGAGAAAGAAAAATATGTGGACCCCATCTTTTGAATGTGTGTGTAGGAAAGTGAAGTTAAGTCATGTGAAATAATAAACATAAAACCCTTTTTAAAATGGGTTGAAGAGAATTCACTTGTTGACTCAAAATTGCTTAAGTTTCATATTAGAGTCCATTTAATTACGAATGTTACTTGGCTCATTTTTTTAACTAATTTGAGAGTTTTGGATGGTTCTAACTAATCTTCATGTAAACAGCATTAGCCACGTGAAGATTTTTGGACCATGCAGTTTTCTCTTTCTATTTTATTCAATTTTCCTATTTCGAGTTTGAAGGAGGTAAACTCCTGAATTGGAACAACATAACTAATGAAGTTCTGCTTGAACTTAAGGATATGAAGGTTGATATTCAAGCTGCACCAGTTTCCATGCATGCCTCTGCAGCAGTTACTGAACAAAGCTTAAACACGGTTTCGCATCTCAGCAAAGGGCCTCAGAAGGTAAATGGTGAAGGACTAAAACCATGTTGGAATGCCCCTCGACTGAGTAAGTTTCCATCTTTCACTATTTATCTAGTTTTTGTTATTTAATGATGAAAGCATTAACAAATAGTTACAACACCATGTTATATTGTTATTCATGACTCCTTTTTTACTTGCAGAAGAAGCAGAACAATCTAAAGGTTTCATCACATTCTCCTTAACAAATGGCCCTGAGTATCATATCTCACAGGTTTGTTGCAACACTTTCATTTTCTTTTGGTTTGTATTACAAATTTCCAATGGAAGTTTAACCCTGATAAGGTTTCTATTCTTCTTATTCTTTTTCTCCTTTCAGCTTTTACCTTTTTTTTTTTCTTTCTGATTTTACTATTTCTTGCACAGATTGCTGATGCAGTGGTGGTAGCCAGATACCTGGGAGCCACTCTGGTGCTTCCTGACATCAGGAGTATCAAATCGGGATATAGCATGTGCGTGCTCTATATAACACGATAAGTTTCTGTTAGAAATCATTTCTATTTCTACGTTTTATATCAAAGTGACTTAATTTATTAAGTATAGTGTTATATACAATTTTCAGCGTTTCAATTGTAGTTTGTCACCGACCATTCCATTTTGTCATAATATTTTCGATCATTTTCTTCCATTCAGAATATGCTTTAGATTTATAATATTGCCCTGCTTAAGATGTAAGTTCGAAGAATTTCTTGTTATTATTTGTTCATGTGTGTAATAGTTTATTATCTGAGCCTTGGCTTTCCCAAATCACCCCAACAAAGTTAGCTATCTCTTTTAACTAATTATCAATGCAGACTTTTATGAGGGCTTTTCTCAAAGGAATATCAAGGAGGCATGACTGACCTTAATTTGTTCACATGAATCATCTAAGTGGTGTATATTTGGCTCAACATTTTCACTTGCTTTTTCACAATATGCCTTATAAAGTAGGCAATATATAACACACAAATGTTGATTTCATTTCTAAGTTTGATTAATTATTTGCAATTTTTTTTTTTTTTGAATAAATTCAAAGGTATCCTCTCGCCGTAACCGAGAACTAATCCCCATCGAGCACTATCGGATCCTTTCGGGGGCGGTTCTCCCAAATCCTTTTTTTCCATTCCCAGGACTCGAACTCGAGACCTTTGGTTAAGGGGCTCAGGCTCCTTACCATCTGTGCCAAAGGAGTTTGGTTTATTTGCAATATTTAACACGCTACAGAATATACCTCAATATTAGTTAATCATATTCTAGACAGTAATGTTATGTAACTCATTATCACCTTCAAATAGTGGCTTAAAACTACATTGGGCTCTTAAGAGCTTCCCATGTGTAAAATTACAACTATCAGTAGTATCCTTGAGTAAAGCGAATTGGTTATTTGATATATCTAGTTCTTACATATTTGATTTCATTTCAGGGGCCTTGGAGAAATTTATGATGTTCAGAATGTTTTGAATAGGCTACATGGGTTGGTGAGAGTGACAAGGACACTCCCTGCCCAAGTATCCAATAGAAAGCCATCAATAGTCAGGGTTCCTAACAGGGTCTCTGAAGACTATATTGTGAAGAAAGTTCAGCCAATATACAAAGCAAAAGGGATTGTAAAGATAGAAACATACTTTCCCTCGATCAATACAACAATGGCAGTACATAAGAACCTTGACTCGTTTGCATGCCAAGCAATGTTTGGAACTCTTCAGTTCCAACCAGAGATACAACAAGTAGTTGAGTCTATGGTCCAAAAGCTACAAACATGGAGCCAGAACTTAAATGGCCAGTTCATTGCAGTGGACTTGAGAACTGAGGAGTTGGGAAAGGAATGTCATAGAAAAGATGGAACAGGAAGAAAACTTTGTTACCAGCCACAGGAGATAGGCCAATTTCTCAGGAAGATTGGATATAATCAAGAGACTGTTATTTATGTGACTCAGACCAAATGGAATCATGATCTTGAAGCACTCAGAAATATCTTCCCAAAAACCTATACTAAAGTAATTTGTCTATGTTCTGAATTTTAATGTCACTGTCAAACTTTTTTAATGTCATATTGCTGAATGAAGTCTACATATCTTATGGTGCAACAGGAAAGTGTAATGCCAGCAGCTAAGAATGGAAAGCATCTAAGCACAGAAAGCACTGAGTTTGAGAAGATCATTGATTTCCACATATGTTCTAAGAGTGATGTCTTTGTGGCTCCAAATCCTGGCCTCTTCTATGCCAATGTTGCTGGAATGAGGATTGCTTCAGGGAAAAACCAGATACTTGTTCCAGGTGAAATAACAAGTCCATCAGCTTCAGCTTCTGACTACATGTCTCCCTATGTGTACCAGAAGAACCATTTTGCTTATGCATGCTTTTGCTAAATTATAGATTCCCTGCTCTGAGTTCAGCGTTATGCAAGTATGCTTGTGTCTGTTCAAGATGGCAACTATGGTTGTCGTTAAAATAATAATCAAGTGTCTACCAATATGTTTCTATTTCGTGATGTTTATGTCCATGCAAGTGAAGTAAAATCTAATGCATTATGTTTGGTAATTGGTAATTCGTATATTATATGATTACTAATTTAAGGTTTTCAGAAACCGCACCCATTCACGAGTACATTCTTATTTCGGAACAAGCTAAAGTGGGATTGGAGCGGATTCTATCACGTGATATTTAAAGCGATCGTGTCACGGGGGAGTATCTAACCATACAAAATGAATTAATGCTTATAAAAAAAGAATAGGGAGTAAAAAAATAAGGATGGGTTATTCTACCCACTTTGTCTATATTTGTCTATTTCTTCCAATACTGTCAGATTACAATATCATCCAATTATGAATACTTATGAAATAAAATAAATCATTTTTCGTCCATTTCTTTCTCCTCACTTATTCACACTAGGGGTGTTCGCGGTCTGGATTGGATCAGTTTTGAAAGAAAAAATTATCTGAACCAATCCTTTCGGTTCTTATCATATAATCAACCATTCAGTTTGAGTTTTTTTTTTTTCAAATCCTATCCAATCAAATACATTTTTTTGGTTTGGATTGTATCAGTTTTTGATTTTTTGAAAATCCTAAAATTTATTTCATGATTATTGTTCAAATAACATCTTTTATATATATATTGGTTTTGTAATTTTTTTTTTTGAAATACAAAAGCAATAGTAAACTTTAATATAGTTTTTTTTTTTTTTGCGGGGCAATGAGATATGAAGCTCTACAAAGATAAAATCTTATTGATGAGATGTGACTAGATTTTTTTTTGGGTTTAGTTGATGGGTTAATGGGTCTTGCGTTTAGAAATTTTTAGGTTATGATTAGGGAAAGACTCAAGTAGGTAGAGGGGAATTAATATATTGGATCGGTTTTCATCAACCCATCCAAAAACTGATCCAACCCAATTAAAATTTGCGATTTTTTGTTCGGTTTTCAGTTTTTCGATTTTCGATTTATTCGGTTATCGAATTTTCGGTTCGGTCACCGCGATTTGGATCGGTTGATGAACACCCCTACTTCACACACCCTTTCTCTCTCCTCCCCTTTCTCTCTTCCTAGGAAATAACTAGAATATTAGGAAAAGCCAAAGCATGATTATATGATATCATAAGTTGAAGAAAAAAAAGCATAAGAATTTATCTCTTCAACAAATATAAATCTTTCAATAGTCTAAGAGTAAACATTCGAAGGTGTCAATGTCACTTGATTTTAACTTCGTATATAATGGGGGAGATATTGCAAAAAGTTTAATTTGTGGAATTTGAAAAGAATTGATGAATTCCTTTTGCTGTGATTATAAAGGCCATAAATTCTTTTCCTGAAGCTTCATCTTGTCTCGTCGTGGAAGAGAGAAAGGAGAGGAGAGATAAATTATTTTCCTAACCGCTTCAAAAATCAATGACTATCCCCACATACTAACATGAAACTTTTCAGTGTGTTTTTCCTCACTCGCACACTTCCTGAGAAAACTTCCCAAGAGGTCACTCATCCCATAATTGCTCCAAGCCAAGCACGTTGTAAGGACAGAATTCAGAATCAGAGAAGAATTGGAAGAAAAGGGGAAGGAGGTAGAGAGAGAAGAAGTTATAGAGAGAAGTTTCATTCAAAAGCTACCTCATTCATACGTTACTAGAGTTCTTATGGTGCCCTATTCATATTGGGCCTTCTTACACAATTATAACCCACCATCTCTTATTACATTATATTGCCAATCCAAAGTCCACTAACACATTAGCCAGACTCATAATCCTTCAGGTAGTTGGGTCTCTTGCGGATCCTTGTTGTAGGGCCCAATTCACTATGGAAGCCCGTTACATTCCCTTCTTGTGCAAGCAAATCCTTGTCCTCAAGGATAAGTGGCGGTCCACTCCCAGCTAAGCATGTAGTCTGGAGATCCGTGAGAGGCTTAGTTGGTGCATAGGTGGGTAGTAGCTGGCGTTCATTAATGACAGGCACGCCTCCCACAGCAGTAGCTGGCCCCTGCAGCGGCGGTTGGGTTACCAAGGGAAGCTGATAAGACTGTGAGTTAATGCCACTCATTAAATCCCTCTTTTGAATCTCTTCGTGTGGAACAAACTGCCTTGAAACCGCAAAAGAGTTGTCTCTGCCCATTAAGTGCTTTTCTTGCCTCAGTTTTCCCTTGTGCTCTTCCTCTCTAGATGCCATATCTGTGTGAGGTTGTGGTGCCTGGTTCAAAACCAAAACCTCGTCTTCCCAAGTGCTGTCCTCAGGGGGAAGGCCTTGCCACTGCACAAGAACTTGTGCGACCCGCGTCCCTTTGCGCCATACTTCGCGATTTCCCACGATGGCTGCTGGTTGATGTGCCATCGGATTATCACGTGGAATCAGTGGTAGATCATGGATCTGGTACTGACGATCCGATTTGAAGGGCCGCAACAGTGAAACGTGGAAAACGGGGTGGATGCGGGCCAAAGGTGGAAGCTTTAGACGGTAAGCCACTGGACCAACCCGTTCGACCACTTCAAAAGGGCCATAAAAGCGCAGCGCGAGCTTCTGAGATGATCGGCGCTGAACCGAAAGCTGGCGATACGGTTGCAGACGAAGTAAAACATGCTCTCCAACGGTAAAAATCTTGTCTTTACGTTTCTTGTCAGCCTGATGTTTCATTTGATTTTGAGCTTTGACCAAGTTTTCTTTCACGGTGGCGAGAATGGAAGCGCGAGAGGCTAGGGTGCTGTCCACAGCCTCGTTTGAAGAGGATCCGAGCGTATAGACCAGGAGATTGGGAGGTGGTCGACCAAAGGTTATCTGGTACGGAGTCATTCCTGTGGAGCTGTGAAAAGCCGTGTTATGATGATATTCTGCCCAAGCCAAGTAGCGAGACCAAGAAGATGGATTATCAAAGGTAAAAGCCCTTAAAAATTGTTCCACACATCTGTTTACCCTTTCCGTTTGGCCATCGGACTGAGGGTGATAAGCTGAACTGAACCGTAACGTGGTGCCTTGCAGATGAAAGAGTGTGGTCCAGAAGTTACTTAAAAATAACGGGTCACGGTCAGAAATGATGGATCTAGGAATCCCGTGGATTTTGCCAACCGAATCCCAGAACATTTGGGCGATCTTGGCGGCTGTATAACGTGGTGGGAGGGCTACAAAGTGAGCACCTTTGGAAAATCTATCCACAATGACAAAGATGGCAGAAAATCCATGAGACAATGGCAGGTGAGTAATGAAATCCATACTCAAGTCGGTCCAAATCTCTTCTGGTGGTTTGATGGGTGTTAACAGCCCAAAGGGTGAGTGATTGGGAGGCTTTATTTTTTGACATATTTCACAGTTTGCCACATAGTCACGAACCGTTTTCCTCATGCCTTTCCAGGTGAAATTGTGGGCAATGCGCTGCAGAGTACCGGTAAAGCCGGAGTGACCCCCTTGGACCGAGGTGTGCAAATCGTGTAATAAGTGAGGGATGATGGAGGAATTGACAGGAAGAACAATGCGGTTGCGGAAGAACAACAGACCGTCTTTTATTTTCCATTCAGGCCATTTGGCCGGTTCAGTCAATAAATCCTGTAATATATTTGCACAATAGGTATCTGATTGTAATTCTTGTAGTAGGAGAACTTTGTAAGTACTAATGGGACCGCTTACAGCAGAAAAATGGGGCTTTGTTATGGCGAAAGCCCCGTCCGGATGCCTAGACAAGGCGTCTGCTACAACGTTAGTTTTACCCGACTTGTATGTGATAGAAAAATCGAAACCCAACAGCTTTGACAAAAAAGACTGTTGCTCGGGTGTCTGAACAACCTGATTCATTAGGTTGTGTAGGCTCTTGTGATCAGTTCGGATGGTAAAGGGTACCCCCAATAGATACTGTCTCCATTTAGCCACTGCCGATGTAATCGCGAACATTTCGCGAATGTATGTAGACTTGGTGCGCATAGTAGGAGCCAATTTCCTGCTATAGAAAGCAATAGGATGATTATTTTGAAGTAAAACAGCACCCACTCCGGTACCCGAAGCATCCGTTTCCACCACAAATGGTTCCTGAAAATTTGGCAAAGCCAAAATAGGAGCTTCTGTTAATGAGTTTTTTAGCTTAGTGAAAGCCTCCTCAGCAGCTGGGGACCAGCGAAAACCATCCTTTGTCAAGAGGTCAGTCAATGGGGCGGCAATAGTAGCATAATGACGTATGAACCGCCTATAGTATCCAGACAGTCCCAAGAAGGCCCGGACATGAGTGGCTGAAGTCGGAATGGGCCATTCTGAAATAGCTTTAGATTTACTAGGGTCTGGTGCCACCCCTTCACCCGAAATAATGTGGCCCAAGAATTGTATGGACGGTTGAGCAAATAGGCACTTGGACAATTTAGCAAACAATGTATGAGCCCTTAATGTGTGTAGCACCTGGTGTAAGTGACTAAGATGGTCTTGGAGACATGAACTATACACCAAAATATCATCAAAAAAAATTACCACAAATCTACGCAAAAATTCAGAAAAGACCTGATTCATCGTAGCTTGAAATGTAGATGGGGCATTGGACAGCCCAAATGGCATGACCAAAAACTCATAGTGGCCTTGGTGTGTCCTAAAAGCTGTTTTATGTATATCTGGACCATGCATCCGGATCTGATGGTAGCCTGATCGGAGGTCTAGCTTTGAAAACAGTGTTGCCCCATGTAATTCATCCATTAGTTCATCAATAGTAGGAATGGGAAATTTGTCCTGTACCGTGACCGCATTTAAGGCCCGGTAATCCACACAGAAACGCCATGTCCCATCTTTCTTCTTGACTAGCAAGACTGGAGAACTAAAAGCTGAATGACTAGGACGAATCACCCCATTGTGTAACATTTCAGACACCAGTTTCTCAATTTCATTTTTTTGGAAGTGTGGGTATCTGTAAGGACGAACCTGGACAGGTTTGGACTCAGGAAATAATTGTATGTGATGGTTATTGGGCCGATCAGGGGGTAAGGAATGGGGTGTCTCAAAAACATCTTGGTATTGGTCCAATAGAGTCTGGACGTCTGGCACATATGTAATAGGTTGCTGTGTTGGTAGGACAGATGTCATAGGTCCACTTACAGCAGAGAGACACATAATACATGACTCTAAGGATTTCTGAGCTATTAATTTGTGCAATTGGGAAAAAGTAATTAGGCTTGCTGCAATACGTTGTTCCCCTTGCAGAATGACATGTGTCCCTTGGTATAAGAACCCCATTGTAAGTTTTTGGTAATCAGTCATAATAGGTCCCAAGGTCGCCAACCATTGGACACCTAGTACCATATCTGCTCCTTGTAGTTCTAACACAAACAAGTCCACGGCAAATCGGTGACCTTGAATGTCTAGAGGAACTGATTGACACATGGCTGAACACTGAAGAGAATCACCATTCCCCACCTGCACAGTAAATGGTGGAATAGATAATAGGGTCAGGTGTAAGTGAGTAGCTACTCGCGGTGTGATGAAATTATGTGTGCTTCCACCATCGATTAGGATTTGAACTGATTGACCCAAGACAGTACCCAATAATCTGAAAGATTTCGAGGAATAAGTACCAAATAACGCATTAAAACTGATTTCGGGAACAGCATCAGTTTCTTCTATGGGAATTGCTGGGTCAGGTATGGGATTATCAATATCAGGGGGTTCATCCTCCTCTGTGCCTTCTAAATATAACAATGAAGCGCGTGCCTTGCATTTGTGGCCATAGACAAATTTCTCATCACAATTGAAGCAAAGACCCTTATCACGTTTAACCTGCATCTCTGCTGGACTTAAGCGGCGAATAGGGATGGCTGGGATGGGTTTGGGTGTATTGGTGTTTGGGAAGGTGATGGCCTTGGTTTGGGATGATGAAGGGAGTTGGGAATTAGGTTGTGTGGCAAAAGGTTGTTTAGCCAGCCAGGGTCTTATGGGTTTGTCATCAGCAAGTTGGTCTTCAAAAACTCTAGCTAGAGCTAATGCTTCATGCCAATCACCAGGGCGTTGAGTGAGGACCGAACGACGAATGCGAGATTTGAGTCCTGAAATGAACAGGACACGTTTCATGGTGGCAGATAGACCAGGAACTTTGCTGGCCGAAGCCTCAAAGGCAGATTGGTAATCAAATACAGAACCGTGTTGCTGTAGTTTAGCAAGGGTACCTATGGGCTCATCAAATTCAGAAGGCCCAAATCGCCTGTGTAACGCTGTAATAAATGCAGACCAAGTTGGGAGTAACCCTTCATCACTTAGTCCCCTAAACCAGCAAGCAGCAGGGTCATCTAAATGGAATGCAACAATCAACAGACGTTCCTCTTCCCCAATTCGATAATATTGACAGTACTTATCCACAGCAAATAGCCAGGAAGTCGGGTCACCAGAATTAAATCGTGGAAAAATGAGTTTGAAAGGGCGAGAAATAACAGTATCAGTACCAGTGGAGTGAGCTTTGGAACCTGAACCAGGTCCAGATCCCAGAATTCCAGCGTGCATGCCATGAAGCTGGCCATCAAGTATCCTTTGCAGTGCGAGCTGGATTTGGGCATGAGACTCCTGGAGGTTGGCATTAGACTCTTGGAGTCCGATGTGTTGTTGCTCACGAACTAATTCAGCAGAACGTATTTGTTGTTCTAGTAGATCCAATCGATGGTTTTGTTGTTCCAAAACATCCAAACGTTGTGTTAAATCCCTCATCCTTGTATTGTCCGCCATGAGCAAGGAGGATGAATTAATCAACGAGAGCACCAAAATGTAAGGACAGAATTCAGAATCAGAGGAGAATTAGAAGAAAAGGGGAAGGAGGTAGAGAGAGAAGAAGTTATAGAGAGAAGTTTCATTCAAAAGATGCCTCATTCATACGTTACTAGAGTTCTTATGGTGCCCTATTCATATTGGGCTTTCTTACACAATTATAACCCACCATCTCTTATTACATTGTATTGCCAATCCAAAGTCCACTAACACATTAGCCAGACTCATAATCCTTCAGGTAGTTGGGTCTCTTGCGGATCCTTGTTGTAGGGCCCAATTCACTATGGAAGCCCGTTACACACGTTTAACTATGGAGTTCTTTTGTTCCGAGCTACCGAAAAGAAGATGCATCTTGTTAGTATAGGTATCATCAATTAATTCTTATAAGCTATTCCAAACTGTGCAGACTCACATCTGTACAGTCTTTGGAATCCCTCTCTTTCGGGTATCGATTCGATTCATCCATGCATGTAAGTTACCCCTACGCTGGAAGCCTGTCAGGAGCCGCTCCTTGTACATGCCCTTTCGCACCGGCGATCACTCCCCGCCCTCGTCAGCGCTCGGGATGTTACATGCTCACAAGCTTCCGCCTGGTTCATCCTCGAACCACACCGTACAGGAAGAAAGGCTTGCTCTGATACCAGTTGTAACACCCGACCGCTTCAAGAATCAATGACTATCCCCACATACTAACACGAGACATTTTATTGTGCTTTTTCCTCACTCGCACACTTCCAGGGAAAACTTCCCAGGAGGCCACCCATATTGCTCCAAGTCAAGCACGATTAACTGTGGAGTTCTTCCGTTCCGAGCTACCGAAAAGAAGATGCATCTTGTTAGTATAGGTAGTACCAATTAATTCTTATAAGCTATTTCAAACTGTGCAATCTCACATCTGTACAGTCTTTGGAATCCCTCCCTTTCGGGGGTCGATTCGATTCATCCATGCATGTAACCCCACACTGAAAGCCTGTCAGGAGCCGCTCCTTGTCCGTGCCTTTTTGCACCGGCGATCACTCCCCTCCCCCGTTAGTGCTCGGGATGTTACATGCCCACCAGCTTCCGCCTGGTTCATCCTCGAACCACACCGTACTGGAAGAGAGGCCTGCTCTGATACCACTTGTAATGCTCGGTCGCTTCAAGAATCAACGACTATCCCCACATACTAACATGAGACTTTTCAGTGTGTTTTTTCCTCACTCGCACACTTCCTGGGAAAAATTCCCAAGAGGTCACCCATCCCAGAATTACTTTAAGTCAAGCACGCTTAACCGTGGATTTCTTCCGTTCCGGGCTACCGAAAAGAAGATGCATCTTGTTAGTGTAGGTAGTACCAATTAATTCTTATAAGTTATTCCAAACTGTGCACTCTCACATCTGTACAGTCTTTGGAATTTATCTCTTTCGGATGTTGATTCGATTCATTCATGCATGTAACCCCCACGCTAGAAGCCTATCAGGAGCCGCTCCTTGTCCATGCCCTTTCGCACCGGCGATCACTCCCCGCCCTCATTAGTGCACAGATGTGAGACTGAACAGTTTGGAGTAGCTTATAAGAATTAATTAGTACTACTTATACTAACAAGATGCATCTTCTTTTCGGTAGTCCGGAACGGAAGAACTCCATAGTTAAGCGTGCTTGACTTGAAGCAATTATGGGATGGGTGACCTCCTGGGAAGTTTTCCCAGAAAGTGTGCGAGTGAGGAAAAAGCACACTGAAAAGTCTCGTGTTAGTATGTGGAGATAGTCGTTGATTCTTGAAGCGTCCAGGCGTTACAGGTGACCTCTTGGGAAGTTTTCCCATGAAATGTGCGAGTGAGAAAAAAGCACACTGAAAAATCTCGAGTTAGTATGTGGGGACAGTCGTTAATCCTTGTAAGTTGTCCGGCGTTACAAATGGTATCAGAGCAGGCCTATCTTCCAGTATGGTGTGGTTCAAGGACGAACCAGGCGGAAGCTAGTTGGCATGTAACATCCTGAGCGCTGACGAGGGCGGGGAGTGATCGCCGGTGCGAAAGGGCATGGACAAGGAGCGGCTCCTGACAGGTTTCCAGCGTAGGGGTTACATCACCCATCCCAGAAATACTCTAAGTCAAGCACGCTTAACTGTGGAGTTCTTCCGTTCCGGGATACCAAAAAGAATATGCAATTCTTATAAGCTATTCCAAACTGTGCAGTCTCACATCTGTACTGTCTTTGGCGGGTGTCGATTCGATTCATCCAAGTATGTAACCCCCACGCTGGAAGCCTGTCAGGAGCCGCTCCTTGTCCGTGCCTCTTTGCACCAGCGATCACTTCCCGCCCTCGTCAGTGCTCGGGATGTTACATGGAAGGTAGTGAGGAGAAAGAAAGGGGAAAAAAGAGTTTATTTTATTCCGCAAATATCACCATTGGGTGAGATTGTAATCCAACGGTGGTGAAAGAGATAGGCAAAGGCAGGCAATATAAGGGTAGGCACAATAACCTATCTCAAAAAAATATTGAAAAAGGAAATTACAAAATCATCATAATTAATATTTTCATTAATCGTTAAATTCCTCTCAAATACCAATAAAGTCTGACATAGTTGTTAAATAGCTGGATTCTTTAAGCATACTAATAGAGATTCAATTCCTTGATTACAATAGGAATTGGAAGAGCCACCCCCGAAAGGGTGCGACAGTGCTCGATGGGGATTAGTCTTCGGTTACGGCCGGAGGATACATTTGAATTTATTCAAAAAAAAAAGATTCAATTCCTTGATGTATATATGGAAAATACTTTATTGGTAGATGCAAAATTAGTGATCTCTATGGGATGAGAGAATTAGTTTTCGGCTATCGGCTGAGAGATACTCTTTTATTTTACTGGAAAATAAAATCTCTCACACGACATAATTATATTAAATAAAAGAATTTATTTCCAAATGGAATAGTCTGAAGTTCAAACTACCTCAGCGCTTTGTTCAAACTTCGAGAATGTTACCAAACTGCTAATTGGTTGCCAATTTCTCCCACAAAGTTTATATTGCATGCCTCCAATAACTATGGTTAGAGGTGGCAAAATGAGCTCAGTCTGCCCTGTCCCGCCCTGTCCGGGAGCTAGCCCGCCAACTTTTTTTGTGTGGCAATTCAGTGCAAGAAGGGGCATTTTGCTTGCTTTACCTTATGTGCTCTTGGAAGGGATTGTTTCGAGTGCTCATCGCCCATCCTTACAACCGTTGCAGAGCTATTGAGAAAGCCTTAGAATCTATTAAAATATCATGTCTTAATGCAAAATATGGTTGCAAAGAGACATTGAGTTACAGTCAAATGGTTATAAGGAATAACCATGAGAAGAAATGCATCTATATTCCATGTTTTTACCCACACAAAGGTTGTGACTTTGTTGCCTCATCAAAGGAGTTATCCCTCCACCTCAGCAATAAACATAAAACTTCTGGAATCCGATTTTATCCGATCAATCTTTCTAGGTACTTCGTGTGCAACTTTTGGATGTACACATCCAAAATGGTTCTTGCTGCTAGATTATTGATACCCATACTTACGAACCAAAATTAAAAACATTTATAGTTAATTACTTGTAAAAAAAAGATACCTGATATCCCATATAACAGAGAAATACAAAACAAAAAATACACACCCAAACATTGTAGTCCCTTACAATTTACAAATACATAAATACTTATGATAAATTCCTTATTCTTCATAAGCAAACTGATGGAAATCTGTTTATTCTCAACAACAATATTGTTGAGCATATGGAAAATGTGGGGGTTATTACTTGCATAGGGCCTAACTCTTCTCAGCCAGAATATGGTTGTCATATTCGCCACGTCCAGGGGATGTTGTCTAATGTTAAAGTCTTTTAGCGAGAACATTCAAAGGGGCATGTTAATTGTTACCAACTATGAAACACCGACACTTCAAAAACCCTGATGTGTCGTATCTGACACTTCCTGATACTCTCCGACACTCCCCGACACCACAACACGCGTTATAGAAATTCAAAAAAAAGTTCAAAGGTTGCGATGCGCTGAGTTTTTAGTTCCAACTATTAGATTCGTTGGATTACGATTATCATTTTATTGAGTTTAATATAAATATTTGGAATATCTTATGTTTCTTTGTAAAATTGATAAATATTATAAGTTTAGTTTCATTTTATGTTAAATTATTGAATATTAAATATATATATATACTACATAAATTAAAAATATTATTTAATATCAAAACGTGTTCCAACATGTCGAAATCTAACATTTTTACAATTAACGTGTCGGAGTGTCATGTCGTATCGTGTAACGTGTCCCGAGTCGATATCGGTAGGTTACCAATGAGTTACAAAGGGCCAAACTCAAAAGATCTAATTTTGTTGGAAATAAAGAAAAATACATATAAAGCGAAAAGTTATTATCTTAATAATTTCTTATAGATAGAAAATTGATCATTAATATTAAGAAATGATGGTGTTACAGTACAAAATTAATAGTAAATGAAAAAGTGCAATAGTGTAGTAAAATTAAAAAAAATATATGAAAGAAAGTGCAACAGCACCATAAATTGAAGAAAACTAACAAAAAGAGAGAATACTGAATTTCATTGTAGAATTAACAAAGATGAAAAGATGCTTTACAAGAGGTAAACTAAAGCTTATGTATAAGCTTCCAGAAACTGAAAGAAGAAAACTAAACTAAAGTTAAGAATTAACTCTAGTCAACTAACTGTAGTTACTAAAAACAGAATAACAAACTAACTAATTGACAGCTAAGAAAAGTAACTAATTAGTTAACAGACTAACTAACTAGTTAACAAAGTAACTAACTTAAAACTGATCACAATTAAATAACATAGCTAATACCCCCCCTCAAGTTGGTGGGTGGAGATCATACAACCCTAACTTGGAAAGGAGATCACGGAATGAGGCTGGATTAAGGGCCTTGGTGAGGATATCAGCAAGTTGCTGAGTTGTAGGAACGGGTAACAGTCGAATCAGCCCAGCTACCACCTTCTCCCTAGTAACATGATAATCCAACTCAATGTGTTTACTTCGTTCATGGAAAGAAGGATTATGTGCCAAATAGATTGCACTCTGATTATCACAATAGAGATTAGCTGGTTGGGCAGTAGAAACATGAAGATCATGAAGAAGATAAGTAAGCCATTGAATTTCACAGGTGACAGTTGCCAAAGCACGATATTCAGCCTCCGTAGATGATCTAGAAACAGTGCTTTGCTTCTTTGACTTCCAAGAGATGAGAGAGTTACCAATGAACACACAAAAACCAGTAGTGGACTTCCTTGTATCAGGACAAGTTGCCCAATCAGCATCAGCAAAGGCTGCTGAAGCTAGGGAATTCTGAGAGCAAAACAGTAAGCCTTTAGCAGGAGAGGCTTTCAAGTACCTTAGAACTCGAAGAGCAGCAGCATAATGAGCTGTCATTGGTTTGGCTACAAATTGACTTAATTGTTGCACAACAAAAGATATATCAGGTCTGGTATTTGTCAAGTACAGCAGTCGACCCACTAACCGTCTATAAGTTGCAGGATCAGAAAATAACTCACCTTGATTTTGTTGCAAACGCAAAGAAGGTTCCATGGGAGTAGAGGCAGGTTTAGCATAAAGAAGTCCAGTTTCAGATAACAATTCAAGAACATACTTTCTTTGATTCAAGATTAAACCATTCTTGGATCTAGCAATTTCCATACCAAGGAAGAAATGTAAAGGACCAAGATCCTTAATACGAAAAAGGACATCCAGGTGTTGCTTAATGGAATTAATCTGATGCATATTGTTGCCAGTCAAAATCATGTCATCTACATAAACCAATAGGCTTGTAAAATCATCACCATCTGCCTTAGTGAAGAGAGAGTGATCAGCACTTGATTGAATGAAGCCTAGATTGCGAAGCTCTAAGGTCAGCTTTGCATTCCATTGGCGGCTGGACTGTTTTAAACCATATAAGGATTTATGTAGCTTACAAACTTGACTCCCTTTAGTTGAATCAACACCTTCAGGGATCTTCATATACACCTCTTCTGACAAATCCCCATGAAGAAAAGCGTTGTTAATATCGATTTGCTCAAGGAACCAGTTTTTAGCAACAGCAACCGAAAGAAGTAACCGAACAGTGGTGAGTTTGGCTACTGGAGAAAAAGTCTCAAAGTAATCCACTCCCTCCATTTGGTTGTAGCCCTTAGCTACTAGACGGGCCTTATGCCTAGCAATAGTGCCATCAGGGTTATGCTTCACTTTGTAAACCCATTTACAACCAATTGGATGTTTACCTTTAGGGAGTTTAACAATGGACCAAGTTTGATTATGGTTAAGAGCTTCAAGTTCATCAGTCATTGCCAAAACCCATTCCTTTGATTGAATAGCTTGGTTATATGTTCGGGGCTCAACAAAAGAACTCAAGTTATGGCATAAGGTAGTATAAGAGGGAGAACAATGTGTATAAGAAACAGGAGATGACAAAGAAAAAGGTAAGGAAGAATGTTTACCTGAAGATGAGTTGATGTCAGCTGAAACCATGGAGAAATTACAGTGAAAGTCACTGAAATTCCGAGGCTCCATCCTTACTCTAGTTGATCTTCGAAGATTAGTAGATGGATCAGCATCAGTGGTGGTTGGTAATGAAGGAGCAGGTTCTGGTAAAGCAGCAGTAGTGGTTGGTATTAAAGGAGTAGGTTCTGCTGATGGACAGGAAACAGAAGAAGTAGAAAGCAAAGGAGCAGGTTCTGCTACAATTAAAAAAGGACTACTGGATGGAGTAGGTGGTGAATTCACCTTTTGGGGAAAGTCATGTATGGTAGGTGTAGGTGTGGGTAGGATTAGAGGTGCTATAGCAGAACCTGTGTTATCACACTCTTGATTCTCAATGAAAGGAAAAGTTCTTTCATAAAATACAACATTTCTGGATATAAAAATCTCTTTGGACTTCAAGTCATACAAAACATATCCTTTGGTCCCATTTTTGTGCCCCAAGTACACACACTTTCTAGCTCTGGCATCAAACTTTGTGCGATGCATGTGAAGGGTAGAAGCAAAGGATAGACAACCAAAGGTTTTTAGATGAATTAAGACAGGTGGTGCCTTGTATAATATTTCATATGGGGACTTGTTATGCAAAATGGGAGAATTAAGTCTATTGATAACATGAATGGCATGTTGAATGCAATAACACCAGAGGTTTTTAGGAATGTTTCCCTGGAAAAGGAAAGCCCTGGCTGTGTTCAGAATATGCTGGTGTTTTCTCTCCACAATACCATTTTGTTGTGGAGACTCAACACAAGATGTTTGGTGAAAAATACCTTTTTGAGCAAAAAATCCTGACATTGAAAACTCAGGGCCATTGTCACTACGAAAGGCCTTAATGGTTATGCCAAATTGATTTTCTATCAGTGTTACAAAAGCATCAATGTGTGTTCTAGCTTCTGATTTTAGTTTCAACATGACACCCCATGTGTACCGTGTGTGATCATCAACAATGGTTAAGAGATATCTATGACCATGAATTGAAGGAGTAGAGTATGGACCCCAAATATCAATATGAACTAAATCAAAATCTTTAACAGTAACAGTAGAACTTGAGGGAAAGGGTAATCTCTTTTGTTTGGCATAATGGCATATCTCACAGGGGTTATCAATATTCTTACAGGAAATGAAAGGAAATTGAGTCATCATTGACTTTATTACAGAGGAAGAACAGTGGCCTAGTCTTATATGCCACAAATCAGGAAATGTTTTGACAGGAACTGTATTGGTAAAATTTGTAGTTGGTAAAGATGCCTTCTTCGAATCAAAAACTTGAGCAAAGATGTACAACCCTCCAACTAGCTCAGCTGAACCAATCATCTCCATTGAAGGGTGTTGGTATATTGTGCATATTTGTGGCTGAAAAGTAAGGTAGCAATTAGTATCTTTGGCTAATTTGGTTACTGATATCAAGTTAACATTGAAATGCTCTACAAAAAGGACATTGAACAAGGTTAGTGTTTGAGAGAGTTTGACAGATCCTGAACAAAATGAATAAACCTGGTTTCCATTTGGCAATGAAATAGCTATTGGATCAATCCTCTGAGCATGAGACAAATTTTCAAAGGAGTTTGTGATATGGTCAGTGGCTCCTGTGTCCAGGATCCACTGCACCATGTTATTACTTGAAGAAGACATCAAGTTATCATTGGTTGATCGGATTGTGGATCCAGCATGAAGTGCCTTGGTCTGCACAATGTTGCTAGCATGAGAGGTTATTGGTGGTTCTTGCTGTCTAGGTTGCATGGACTGCTGTATTATCTCCAGAATTGTATTGTATTGGTCCTGAGTGAAATTTTCTTTGTTTCCTTGAAGAGAGAAGCATTGCCAGAATCACCATCCGGATATATTTCTTCAAGAGGACCATGAGTGCTAGCTGAGTTTGCTCTATGAGAACTCTGTGTGCCTTTAACCCTGTATCCAGGTGGATATCCATGTTTCTCAAAGCATGTATCCACAGTATGATTCGTCTTTCCACAATGAGTACACAAACGAGGTGAGTAGGATCTCCCACGACCACTGTTATAACCACGTCCTCTACCTCTAGCATTGAAGCGTCCCCTTCCTGATTGTTCCACTGGACTAAAGAAAATCTTTGAACTCCCATCTACAGAACCAAGCACCACATTCTCCAAGTGCATTTTCCTTTCTTGTTGAGTAATCAGGGAAAAAACACGATTTATGGAAAGTAGAGGATCCATTAACATAATTTGAGACCTTACATGAGAGAATTGCTCATTAAGTCCCTTGAGAAATCTGATTGCATAATCCCTATCTTTGATGCTCCTTATTTGAGAAGAAATCGTACAACAAGGCCTAACACACTTACAGGTAGGTGTTGGCTGCAGTGACTCTAACTCATCCCATAAAATTTTAAGTTGAGTGTAGAAGTCTGAAATCGAACTTTCTCCTTGATGCAAACGAAAAATTTCATCATGCAAATCAGAAATCCTAAAAATGTCAGACTGAGAAAACCTCTCCTTGAGGTCCTTCCAAACATCTACGGCTTGATCCATCCATAGGATCGATTGTGAAATGGATTCAGTGATGGATCGGTGAAACCATGAAAGAACCATGGTATTGCATCTCTCCCAAGCAGCAAACCTTCTATCTGCCAGATCTGGAGTCGAGATAGAACCATTCACAAATTGAAGCTTATTTTTGGAGATTAACGCCATGCTCATCGCTCTGGCCCATCCATGGTAATTTTTACCATTCATGGGTGTAGAAACTAACACAAGAGACAGATTCTCGTTCGGGTGGAGATAGTAAGGACTACTTGGATCTAGAAGATTTTCTGATGCATGTGTGGTGGTGTTTGAACTATTCTCTACATTGACTTGATCAGAGCTCTGATCCGCCATTTACTCGAAAGAAAGCAAGGATCTTTGATGAACACTGATCCTGATGAAGACTCGAAGAAGGTAAGAAAATACCAAAAGAAAGAGGCGAAGATCAGAGCTCAGAGAGCTTTGATACCATAACAAATGAGAGAATACTGAATTTCATTGTAGAAATTAACAAAGATGAAAGATGATCGTACAAGAAGTAGACAAAGCTTATGTATAAGCTTCCAGAAACTTAAAGAAGAAAACTAACTAAAGAAATTAACTCTAGTCAACTAACTACAGTTACTAAAAATAGAATAACAAACTAACTAATTGACAGCTAAGAAAAGTAATTAATTAGTTAACAGACTAACTAACTTAAACTAATCACAATTAAATAACATAGCTAATATCTTCACTTAATTTAACAACGTACACTACATATATATATATATATATATATATCCAGGAAGTTCCAATTAAATTTTGGAATATCAAGCCCCTCACTAGCACATCTTGGCCGAAACATAGGGGCACACACCATAGCATTTTTCTCACTTTGGTATTTCCAATTTTAACATTTAAATCTCCACTTACACTACCATACCATCTTCACAATCCATGTAATTAAATTTTTTGCACCATAAACCCTATTTACTAATCATGGCCGAAACCTAGGGAGGGAGGTGCAATGGGGCTTTTCAATTTTTAATCACATGTTGATGCTTAATTCACACTATAACTTCCTAAACAACAACAATCCATCATCAACTTCAAATTCTAAACTCAATTATTTCCCACCCAAAACATGCTCCAAACTTCCAAGACTTAAATCACAAAAAAAAAACCATAGAAATAGAGGTTTCTTACCTAGAGTTGTTTATCCAAGGTCCAAAGAGCAAAACCTAAGCTTTGCTCACTCAAGATCCACTCCTTTGCACTTGGATGAATAGTGCCACGAGTTGAGGGTGATGAATATCTCTCTCCACAGGCAAAATCAGCCCAATTATAGTAGTGGAATGGATTCCTTGGGTGATTTTCTATGGATTTCGTGTAATGGACTCAAGGATTTGGTTGAGTGTGGAGGGAGAAATCAAAGGAGGAAAAAAGCTTGAAAACCTAGCCTTCCATGGAGGAGAGGCTCGGCCTTGAGGAGAGAGAAGGAGAGGGAGCTGATGTGAATAGTGTCATCGTAAGTGATTTGGACTTATATGCATAGGTGGCTCTTTTTACCGGTTGTTTTTCTATCACGTATTTTCGCTTAAACTGACCCGAAACTAACTTAGAGCTATTGACATATTTTAATTTTTATGAACTCATTTACATTAATTTTTATTTCCTAAGGAACAATACTCATAATTTACAGTACGGTTTCTGCACTGTTTTTTACGAAATACACTATGGTTCACTAATTGTGCACCGTTTGCATACGAAACTTAAAACTCATTAATTTATCATTCTTGGTTCTATTTTGACTTGCTTGGCATATATTGGAATTTCTTATTCTTTTTTCATCAATCTGTTTTTGGACTCTACCAGTTGCTTAAACAGCAGTACAAAATACTCGGTAGAAAACACTATTCACGAGATTTTCATGGAAAGTGCCAGACTATACAATTTTTCGTTCTGAACTCATATTTGGCGTCAGAATTATCAAATTATGTCTCAAAATTCATTTTTCTCATTTAATCTTTACCGATTAATTCACAAGAATGCAGATTATGCGGCAAAACGCACTGTTCATGACCTAGTCATGATTATAGTCAAATACTCGAAATCATGCTATGAATCTAATTATGGCATTTAAATCCTTAAATTAAATCTCTAATTAAGATTTACCAGTTAGGTTCATTATAGCGATCAACAACTAAGACAGGTCCGACTCGATGAACTAAGGGGTCACCAATTTTAACAAAATCCAATCGAGTTACATGGGTTATACTAGTTGTTTTGTATGTATGGTCCATTATGTTACCTAGACCAGTTACATGACCTATTTACCAGTTTTTGGGTTAACCTAGTTGACCTGAGTTGTACAACTCTTAATCAAGAGACTTGACTAGACTAGAAGAAAGACATGTGTTCTGGACGTAGCTCACATTGATGTCTATTCTATATCGGAAAGATCTCTAGGAGAAGCATATTATTTTATCACTTTTATTGATGTTCACTTTAGAAAAGTGTGGGTATTTTTGTTGAGTACCAAAGTCCAGGTTCCCCAAGCATTCAAGGAATTTAAAGCTCTAATAAAAAGAGAGACCAGGAAGAAATTGAAAGTCATTTGAGCTAATAATAATGGAGAGTATTGGAGTCCATTTGAGACAAATGCAAGACAATTGGGATAAAGTTGGAGAATAAACCTCCAAAGATACCAGAGTTAAACAACGTTGCTGAAAGAATAATCCAGACATTTGAGGATTGAGTGTATGATATGTTGTCTTATATCAAGTTGTCCAAGGCGTTCTAGGGAGAAATCATAAAGACTGTAGTAGATGTAATCAACCTGTCACCCTCAAATCCTCTAGAAGGAGAAATCCCAAAAGAAAATTTGGACGAGTATAAGAGGCAATGTATAAGAATTTAAAGTATTTGGATGCAAAGCATTCATGCAAATTCTTAAGGATGAACAAGTAAAATCGAATATAAAGTCCAAAGAGTGTATCTATCTTTGCTCATTAAAGGACTAGTTTGGCTATCAACTTTAGGATCCTGTTAACAAGAAGATTATGAGAAGTTAAAATGCTATGTTCTTTGAGAAACATACCATTAAGAAAAATCAGGAGGCCTAAAGTTTGAGTTGTCTCTCACTAAACCACATATTATTCTCCAATGTTCAAGAATAATCAGGGGAAGAGTCAACACAAGTCAATGATGAGAATGCTGGTGATAGGAATGACGAGCCACTGACATAAGAACAAGGTGAGATGGCTAAGGCACAACAAAACTAGCCCAAACTTGACAACCAACAACCTCCAACTCGACAGCTAAACATAGTTAGACATTCTTCTATCAGATATCTTGCTGACAAGTACACTATTCTTGTAGAAGAATGAGAACCTTAAACCTATGATGAAACAATGAAAAATAATGAGAAGGAAGAATAAGAGAAAGCCATGTAAGACAATATGCAATCTTTGTATGAGAATCACACCTTTAGCCTGGTCGAGTTACCAAAGGGTAGGTGTGCTCTAAAGAACAAATGTGTTCATAAACTCAAATTAGAGAAGAACAACCCAAAGTCAAGGTAAAAAGCCTGAATTGTTGTGAAGGGTTTCAACTAGAAGAAATGCATAGACTTTGAGGATATATTCTCACCAATGGTGAAGATAACTTCAATCTAAACTATTCTAGGCATAGCCTATATTATATTTAGCGGTCGAACAACTTGATTGAAGATGTCCTTACTTTATAGAGACTTAGAGGTGAAAATATACATGAACAAAGTTCACGGTGAAGAACACCTAGTGTGCCAACTAAAGAAAAACCTATACATCTTAAAACAAGCATAAGGCAGTGGTATTAGTGATAATGGTTGATTGACATGTGTTAAATGAGGATTTAAATATGGTAGTTAGAGTTTGGGTTAGATGTACCAGCCAAACTCATGATGTGGAGCCAATGACTTAATGAGTGTAAACAAGCCTTGATGTAAAACCCATGCCATGTTAGTCAAGGAATTTATGAGTATAGTCAAGCCTTGTTGTAATGTCATGAATATTCGAAGAAGCTTTCACATGAAGGGGAACAAATGTTCACTTGAGACTCACATTGGGGGGTGGGGGTGGGGGTGGGGGGGGGGGGGAGAATGTTGGAAATTCAAGTGTGACTATTGGTTAGAAATGAATAAAATGATGACCATATAAGTGAATGAAACCATAAAACTCACACTGTAAGATTTTGGATTCAAATATAGTGTTCGAGCTCACTTATGATGGTGGGTAGGCGTATAAATGGGTCAGACAGTTTGTTAGGGGATTGCAGCTTGCCTTGCCTTTGACCTGATTTGCCTTGGCCCATTTAAAAAATAATATAGGTCTAAGCTCATTTAAAGGCTTGTTTAGAAATTAGGCCACAAGCCGATTTTAGTAGGCTTGACCTCCAAGCTCGACTCATATTTTTTTTCATAAATAGTATTTTATTTTTATTTTTAATAAAATAATATGTTAAGAGTAAATACCCTTTTGGGTTCTCAACAAAAAACACGGAACTCATTTTAATCCCTTAAAAAAAGTACCCATATTAGTCATTTTTGAGGGACTAACGTGAGTCTTCTTTAATTTCAGAGGGACCACATTTTCAAAGAACTGGAATTTCAAAGGGACCACAAGTTAACTTTTTTCTTCTGAGGGAATAAAATAGATTTCGTGTTTTTTGTTGAGGACCCAAACAAGTATTTACTCTTTTTTATAAATTAATATATTATTATTATTTTTCATAAAACATTATCTTGTTATTTTTTAATAAAGTTATATCTAATGACAAGTCTGCCCTGACTTATATTTAAAAAATAAAAGTCTTGGCCGAAGCCTATTAGCCTGTTTAAGCCTATTAAACATTCAACAATCAAAAGAGCAATTGAAATAATATTACTTTATTATTCAAAATTATTAAAATAAAAATTTTATTTAAAGATATAGGCCGACCTATAGGTTTATAAGCTCGATATGTATAAAAAAAGCTTATGATAAAACCTATGCTTATTCTATTTTACTATTTGTTATAGGCCTGACCTAATATACGTTAGGCCGTACGGCCTAGCCCATTTACACCCCTAGTCAAATTGTTAATATCTTGAGTTGATGTGTGTATAGAAAAGAAATATATTCCATTAAGTTAAGGGAAATATATTTGTCAATTTTTTTTGGTATAAATATATTTTTCATTTTAAAGGATATAACTTTGTGTCATTTTAGATAAAGCGACTTCGTTTTGATGCATAATTGGTATTTTTTTTACATTCTTTCTCCTCCACTTTCTCTCTTTTCCTAATTTTATTGAGGAGATAAAATATAAAAAATTACCAATTATGCTCCAAAACGACGTCATTTAATCTAAAATTACATAAATTTATATCCTTTAAAAGGATAAATATTTTTTCCTGTAAAGTTAAACATATAAAAGAAATAAAGTAATCTTAATCTATATTTTATATGGAGTCATTTTTTGAAGATCTGGTAGGCTAGACAAGCCATGCTAAACCTTGTATTTTTGAAAAATAAACCAATCTAAACTTATAATTTGGCTTCTATAAAACTAACAAGCCAAGCTTGAAATAATTTATGTAAGCCTAACTCATTTAAGCTAAAGCTTAACTAGGCCTTGCTCATTTACACTCCTAGTGATGAGATTCTTGCTTAATCCATTTGATGATGGTTCTCCCTCTACCGCGGACCCCCCTTTTCCCAACAAGAAGACGATAACTTATAAAATATCAATGTATTTTTTAAAATAATAAAATTAATATTTCTCTCTTGATTATGTTCTATTAAAATAATTGAATATTATAATATTAGTTTTCAAAAAAATGATGAAATTAAATATTTATGAGGATGATATATATAAATAGGGGTGCTAAACGAATCAGGGGTCTTTCAGGAGCCTTTGGCTCGGCTCGTGAAAGCCTGAGCTTACATGTTTAAAACTGGTTGTTGGCACCAGGCTTAGACTTGTATAAAAGCTCGTTTAATAAAAAGGCCTCAGGCTCTAACTCAAAAGATCGGCCTTAAAGCCTTTCAGGCTGGCCTTTTATATTATTTTTTATTTTTATTTTTTATTTTTTATTCTACTTGTAATAACTATCTCTTTCTTCTTAATCCATTTCACCTCATTTTATTGGTTAAACAGACTTTTTGAATGATTTGTTCTATATTATGTTGTTTGGATATAAATTGAATTTATGAATATTTATGAAATTACTAGTGTTGTTGATTGTATATTCTCTTTGGATAAATTTGTGTTGTTTTATTTTTTTAAAACAGGCTAACAGGCTAAACCAGACCTTTATTTTTTATAAATAAGTCAAGTCACGGGCCGATAATTATATTTATAACAGGAAACATGCTTGGTCAGGTTGACATATTTAAACACAGACTTAGCCTTTTAAGACCAAAGCTCGGCTCAACTCGACCTGTTAACACCCCTATATATAAGAAAAAATAGCGATGTTAACATATATTAGAAGAGAGAAAATTCGCAAAGCTAGCATTTATAAAGATAGAAAAATTGATTAATTTAATTGTTGAAGTAAATTGTTAAAATAGGTATAATATCTAATTTCTTTAATAAAATTGTTCAAACAAACAATTTATAAATCATTTTAAGTGGTCCCAATCGATAAGATTAGGTATTCATAAAATCACCTGAATTTATTAAAATAAATTGTTGTGTAATTTCTCTCGTAAAAATTCAAAAGAATATGTTAAACATATTTAATTTCTGAATATATAATTGTTACATTTCTTAGATTGATGAATAGGGACGTGCAAAGTAATTAGAAAATTGAATCGAACCGTGAACTGAATTGAACTGCACTTAAAATAATCGATTTTTAAAAATCAGTTCAATGAATCGAATCGATTTTTTAAGAACCAGTTCAAAAACTGAACTATTTTCAAACCAAACCGAACTGATTTTTATTATTTTATATTTTTATTTTTTTAATTTCGTATTTTTTCTTTTCGTTTCAGAACAGATTCCGAATCGAATCACATCATTTCCAACCTAATCAAATCATTTTTAAATCAAACCGAATTGATTCGGAATCAAACCAGTTTTTTAGTTGAACGGTTTAGACCAACTCGATTCATTTTTTCAAAGAATTCAGTTCAATTGCACATTTGTAGCCGATCATATACGTTGAAAACAGGTGTAACATATAAGCTCTTTATGACAACAACTTAAGTTTAAAAAATAAATAAATTATTTTAGGAAAAAAAAATATCTAGTCAAATAAACACAGGTCCAGTCAAACAAAAGAACTTTTATACCAAAAAAAAAAACTTTTATTTATCTTATGTGTATTTATTTCTCTTCATAGGATCCGCATGGTTGCTCATGCGTTTGAATTTTATCCAATTGAATCGTCAAAGATAAGTGGAGTCAAATTACTGTCAAACTGGGAAGCCCCATTAAACGGCACACTGGGATGTTATCGATTTCATTTGATTTATTTTACTGAGGTTCTATATATTGTGTGTGTGTGTTTATTTATTTATTTTTCTTTCACTTCGTCTCCCTTTGAAATGGCAACGTCGAATTTCTAGCTTTTTGCTTTAGTCACGTTATTTTGTATATTTTTACTGTAAACTCTACCCACTTTTCTAATCAACTAATTAAGAAAGGTCTTTTATTTATATATATATATATATATATATATATATATATATATATATATGTGTGTGTGTGTTGTGTGCTGGAATACATATATCTTACACACTATATTGACGACTTATATATATGTGTATATTTTTTTGGATAAGCCATTGAGCTAAGCGCTTAAAACTCATGAGAGCTTAAATAAATATAAATTAAGAGAAAAATATTTATTCTTTCAAATGATATAATCTATTTATTCTCACACAGAAGTGAGATCCATTTCTTTATATTTTTTTTTGTTCATTCTCTCTTTTTCCTTTATCTATATCTTTCTTTAACATAAAATAATATAATTGTACATCATTTAGAATGATATACACTTTCCGGATAAATTAATTTAGAGAAACACTTTTCTTATGTTATAGGAAAATAGTTATGTCACGTTGTAAAAATAAAATTACAAGTGAAATTCATATAAGGAAAAAAAAAAAGGATGAGAGTTAACTCTTTTTTGTGCGCGTAGAAAAATTATTTATCTCATATAAAAATGAGATAAATATAATTCATTAATTTAACAATATTTTATCGCGCATAAATTATTTTCAGAAGATCTTTATGATAAAGGTTGCGTTTACGAAAATAACAGCAGCACAATTGCGAATTGACTATGCATTACATTATTGTTGTTTTTACCTAACTTAAATACTGCAAATACGGAATATGACTGTTGACTAATTGACAAGACTGCACTGTATATTTTGATTAAAATACCGATTTTGATTTTCTCAGGGCGAGAGAGAATTTTTTTATATTATAGACATATTTTATATGAGGCTCAGATCTATTATAAAAATTAAAAGATAAAAAAAATATTAAAAGAAAATCAAAAGATCACTAATAGAAGAAAATAATTCACTTACGATTGTGATATGAGAAAATATTTTTTCTTAAAATATTCATTTTATACAACTTTGAATTATTTTAAATAATTTAACTTTAAGTCATTTTAAATAATTTAACTTTGAGTCATTTTAAATTAAATGATCATATTTTGATGCTTATTTGATGGGTTTATGGATTTTCTCTCATCAAAAATTCAGGAGAAGACAGAAAGTAAAAATTATCAAAATATATTATTATATTTAAAATGATAAATATTTTTTTAAATATTTTATCATTTATCATCTATAAATATCAATATAAGTCAGAGTATCATTCTTTGACTTTGGAATGTGATAATTACTTTTCTCCTTAGTTTTCTTTTCCCTTAAAATAAAATAAAATTGACGGCATACAAACCAAACGGCCCAGTAAATTACCATTTTATCTATTCATGAGTTCAAATTGATATATATATATATATATATATATATATATATATATATATATATATATATATATATATATATAGGCAAAATGATTTGTAATGTGACTGTATATAAGCATTGGTGCAGTCACATAAAAACTACGTCGTTTTGGGTGAAAAAAAGGAAGTTCGCGTTTAAAATTAATTATAAAAAAATAAAAATATTATATTTATTTAAACCTTATATGGTTATGATTCCCCATATTTAATGTTTTATATTTATTTCCACCTTTGTATGGTTATTATTCCCCATATTTAATGCTTTCACATTATAAAACGACGTAGTTTTATCTGACTGCACCAATCCTTAGGTGCAGTCACTTTACATCCGCTAAACCCATATATATATATATATATATATATATATATATATATATGGGTTTTATAAGAGTTATGTTGTAGGAAAAGTGATTGTGTAATATTATAGAGATTTATTTTGCGTGTCTTAATTTTTATTTATTTTTTTTGTTTTAAAAAGTGTGGGTCTCATAAAATATGTTGTATGTATAGAAAACTTTATTGTGTCACGTTAAATGACAAAATGAAAATCCTATATATATATATCTTGGGAGCAAAATGTATAGTCTCATATACAATTGAAAGTTTTTCACAATTTTTTTAAAAAGAGGAAAAATAACTCAAATGTCACGTACCAAATTTTGTTCAAAATTCTAAAGGGAATAAGAACCATGTGATTAATTTATCTTGTTGTAACTGTGATGTTAATTGAACTTCCCACTTTGTTGGGGTTTCTTGGGAATTTTGTTGCCTGTGAAGATATACAAAAGGAAGTACAAAGAACATGATCTGGTCAAACGATATATATGGTTGATCAGATAAGCTGAGATGAAAATTGAAATTTGATGCTTTAGATATGTCAAAAGTGTGCATATACAACACATGAAACCATAGAAAGCAAAATCCTTAATTAAATACTTGGTCAAAGAATCTTAGGTACGAAAGAAGAATAATGTATTACAAAAAAGAAAGAAAGAAGAATAATGTGTTTAAATTCATCTGAAAGGCAAGCACGTGGCATGAAATAATTTTTTTAGTAGATATCAACCGTTTCCAAAGTCCTAACGAACCGATTAATTCAGCTTTGGATTTGAACTTTTTCAAACAAAAAAAAATAAATCTTTTTTTTTTTTGGTACAGGAAAAAAAAAAAAAAACTCAATCTTTAAATACTATAAAATATAGTCCAAACAAAGTTAATATAAAATGTAAAAGCCTCATCTTTTCTTTAAGTTAAAAGCTGCTTTTAAGTTAAAGATTAAAAAATAATTTAAAAATAACGTTAAAATTTATCCGGCGATTCTATAAAATTCTGATGATACTCTTAGAGTTTTGAGTAAATCATTAGGATATATATATATATATATATATATATATATATATATATATATATATATATATATATATATATGATCAACTTATACCGGTATAAGAATAATAAATCTTACACCAAATCTTAACCATTGATTTCCGTGTATCTAACGGTTGAAATTTATTGGAAATTAAAAATTAATTAATGAGTGAGATCTAATAAATCTTAACCGTTAGATGCAAAAAATCAATGATTAAGATTTGATGTAAAACTTATTATTCTTACGGCGGTGTAAGATGATCTTGCCCCATATATATATATATATATATATATATATGGGTTTAGCGGATGTAAAGTGACTGTACCTAAGGATTGGTGCAGTCATATAAAACTACGTCGTTTTATAATGTGAATGCATTAAATATGGAGAATAATAACCATACAAAGGTGGAAATAAATAAAAAACATTAAACATGGGGAATCATAACCATACAAAATTGGAAATAAATATAATATTTTTATTTTCTACAATTAATTTTAAATGCGAACTTCCTTTATCCCACCCAAAACGACGTAATTTTTAGGTGACTGCACCAATGCTTATATACAATCACATTACAAATCATTTTGCATATATATATATATATATATATATATATATATATATATATATATATATATATATATTTAAAAGAGAGATAAACACAAATAGATGAGACTTATACTTTTATTTTTAATTTTAATTTTATTTTTTCGGTGGGATCCACACTTTTATGCGTTTATCTCTCTTTTAAAATGACTTAAATTTGTGTTCCGTAAAAGAACACACATTTTTTCCATATATATATACGAGAAAAGTTATAGTTACAACCTTTTTTTACAACCTCTTACAACCATACTTTATTACCGTTGATTTTCGCCCATCAACGGTTATCATTTATTGTGAATTAATAATTAATTAATGAGTTTAATTTACTAAAATAATAACCGTTGATCGGCGGAAATCAACGGTGATAAGGTATGGTTGTAAGAGGTTGTAAGAAAAAATAGTTGTAACTATAAACTTCACCTATATATATATATATATAGGTAAAATGATTTGTAATGTGACTGCATATAAACATTGGTGCAGTCACATAAAGACTACATCATTTTTGGTGGAAAAAAGGAAGTTCGCATTTGAAATTAATTATAAAAAATAAAAATATTATATTTATTTCTACCTTTATATGATTATGATTCCCCATATTTAATGTTTTATATTTATTTCCACCTTTGTATGGTTATTATTCCCCATATTTAATGTTTTATATTTATTTCCACCTTTGTATGGTTATTATCCCCATATTTAATGCTTTCACATTATAAAACGACGTAGTTTTATATGACTGCACCAATCCTTAGGTGCAGTCACTTTACATCCACTAAACCCATATATATATATATATATATATATATATATATATATATATCATAAATAGAGTAAGGATAAAACTATAAAATAAAATAAGAATTTCAAAAAATTGATATATATAATTTTAAAAAAAAAAACTCTTATATATGGGAGATTTTAGTTTTTCATTTTTTTATTCATTAATATTATAAGAAAAATTCTTTTTTATTATAAGAGTTTTTAAATTATATTGGACTAAATTTTTGCTTAAAAAAAAGAAATAAAATTACCTCCCATTGAGTCTTGTTTTATAATTAAATCTTTAAATTTTTTTGTAATTATTAATATGGCCAATCCATTTCATCATGCCTGAGGTTTTTTCAGCAAAATGTCTGATGAATTCAATCTGAAAAAGTTTCTTGATTTCTAAAAAAATGCTTACTAAAGTTGCTAATCTAGGACTTAGTTTTTTTATTGCATACAACATAAGTGAGCAATTTGTACATCAAGATTAAAAAAAATAAAAAACTGAAGCAGTATGATATACGGTTATATAATATATAGAATTGGAAAATGAAAGGCTAAACTGGGATATTTTTATATAATATACATTTTATCCCCATAACTTTCTCTTGTTTTTACTTTTTCCCTAATCACCTCTTAAATTTAGTTCTTATATTTTTTTATTTATTTTTTAAATCTTGTTCCTATTAGCATCTCTTTGATATGTTATCTTACTAACTAATGATATAATTATAAACTGTATTACAAATTATTGTTAAGGGTATACAATAAATATAATAATATAAATCTCATAATATTTTAAAAATTAATAATATCTTATATGACATCTTGATTTAAATCAACATTTATTAATGACGTGACAATATATTTAAGTTAATATAATTCAATTTGAAATATATTATAAAAAATTCATTATTACAATTAAGTTATAATTGATATTTAAATTTATGTATTTTGTTGGGTTTGTCCAGTTATAATTGAATTATTACATTATCAATCAAATATAATTAAAAAAATAGCCTAATTAAAATATTAAAATTGAGTTTGAGATAAGTTAAACTCAACTAAATTCTGAATACTTTTACTGATATTTCTTATGATATAGGAAATAAAATTATTTTTTTGTATATTAACATTAATTATATTAATCCCTATGAAAAAAATACTAACCATGGTCGGTTAATTAGATAATGTGTGGCGTCCAAGCCTACCCAAGTTTAGGCTTTGCACTGTACTCTCTCATACGTGGTCGGTTAGAAAAGAAAGCAAATTAATGATAACACTTATTATACCTGTTCTGTCCCGTATAATTCCCTCATTTCTATGTATATATGTTATCAATTTTATCATTCAATTTTCATTTTCTTTATCTTGGGGTCTAAAAATGATTACATACTAATGGAAAATTCCAAATTGTCTAGGTGATTCCGTATGTGTCCAAACTCATCATGTCTACGAATTGAATCTCTCTCTATCTATAAATATGCTACTCATCTCACCGCTCTTATCAGCATTTTCTAGCAACACTCAACATTGTGAAACTTTTTCTCTCTTTAGTGTCTTCTCTGCTTTTATGCTTGTGTGTAATTGAACATGGAAGGAGGAGTACCAGAAGCTGATGTTTCTGCTTTCAGAGAATGCTTATCTCTATCATGGAAAAACCCTTATGTTCTTCGCCTTGCTTTCTCTGCTGGAATTGGAGGGTTTCTCTTTGGTTATGACACTGGTAAAACTTTCATCATATATAATATCTATGACTTGAAATTCCTCTTTTTTCTTTTTTTTTTCTCTAGTTTTAAATTCTCATATAAACAACCAAAGTAGTGGTAGTGTTGGAGTTGATGAATGAAAGGGTATGTGCAGGAGTGATATCTGGGGCTCTTTTGTATATCAGAGATGATTTCAAAGCTGTGGATAGAGAGACTTGGCTGCAGGTAATGTTCATGAAGAGTCCACAAAACAATTTTCACTTTTCCATAATTTTTCTTTTTTCTTGCAAATTTTTTTCATTTTTTATTGGACGCTAATGCCCCTTACTACAATCATTATGGTACAGTCATAACCATGCACCCAGCCTGTAGTGATAATTTTCTCAATTTTAGTTTCTTTGGAAAACATAACCTTAATTTAAAATATAGAGCTGATTCCCAGGAAGGAAAATAATGGCTATTCAAGCAAATAATTTCTCACATAATTTATTCATACTTTTCATTAATTTATTCACTTGCAACTATGACTAAAGTTTTTAACAATTTAAATTATACTCGAAGTTCCATAAGTTAATTTGTGCAGACATAATTCTTTATAAAACAAAAAAGGCAATGATTGAGCTTTTTCAGCTCATTTTTTTTAGTTTTTAAAATATTATTATGTCCGATTTCACATTATTACACATATATAGTTAAATTAATGTAAAACAAAAAAAAAAAACAAAATAATTGAAAAAGACATGCATTTAAGCTAGAGATTTGTTAAATATTACTCTTGCTAAAGAAACAGAAGTAAAAAGTGTCATCAATAAAAATTAAAGCATTTATTACATTAGAAATACAAAAATAAATTAAGCTTAATTTTTTAAATAATTAAAATATTTAATAGAAAATATCAAATGTTTCTTAACTACTGTTTTTTTTTTTGGTAAAGATCTTAACTACTGCTTTTAAGATAGTATTCCTTAACAAAACTCTTAAATTATTTGGATGTAGAGTAACATAATATAGTAATGTGTTAGACTTTAGGCATGTAAATGGCGCATGTTAATGGCAAATATCAAAGACTGTTTTTGTAATTACAAGTTTACGGTGAGGGTAAAAATTACCCAAAAAAGAGGATAATCTTAATCTCAAAAGGGTGTGAAAAACCTCTAAAAATTGTATAATTAAAAAATTGCAATTGAACTAGTAAATACGGCTTGTAACTAAGGATTAACAAATTATGTTTCCAAAAAAAAAAGGATTAACAAATTAAAATATCGTAGCTAACATGAATATTTTATGAAAACATTTATTTTTTTATTATATTACAACCAAATAAAAACTATTGATAGACTGCATTTGTAGTTAAAAAAAAAAAATGATTTGTTATTTTCATTTTTGTGACTATTATGAGTTTGGGAAATTCTCGATTCCCACACTATCAAGTAAGAGTGTGTGTGGTCCCTAACTTTTTACAACTTGAATTTTAGCCAATAATTGTGTGGTCCCGAACTTTCTAGTTTCTACAACTTGAAATTTGACCGATAAGTCGTGAGGTCCCGATAGTTCTCACCATAACCATTAAGCATGATTGTGCCTAATTTTAATTTTAAATCTTATTATAAATCTGCATCATTCCATAAAAGGAAAAGCAGTATTTAAATAAATAACATATTTTTATGCTAAATATGCTCGTAGACAAATCCAAAGGACACATTTATAGCATTTAACATAATTTAGGTAAGGCTATTGCTGTCAACAATTCTTTTATAAACCATTATAAATTTTGCTTAAAGTTTAAATATTCATAAGCTCATAATGGTATAACTTTTTCATCTCCCAAGCTTTTTCTTACCCAATAATCAAAATTTGTTTTTTTTTTCATTTATTTTTAATATTTGGTAAGAAATATTATGTTATAAAAGTAATTTCAAATTTTTTTCCTCCTTGTTTCTGTGACTGAATCTAAAGTTGATCGTCTCAATAAAGAAAACGTACATAGTATATATTCTCATGCTAAAAAAATTTCATGCAAGAAAGACCAAGATGGCGATATTAACTCATCTAAATCATTTTTTTTCAATGTAAAAATCTTTTATATATCTATTTGTGTGATTTTTAAATATGATGTCACCAACATAACACTTGGTTGCAAAAATGGGTACACAAATGTGATATAACAAGAGCTAGAAGGTACCATCGAAATATGATTCCTAAATAACTTTTTTTGTTGAATTTTCATTTCACGAGGAAGAAAAAAGAAACAAATTTTCCCAATTAGCAGAAGTTTCATGTGACTTGTAGGTTCTTTTTTTGTTCTAAAACATGCACTATAAATTAAAGGGGAAGGATCTGTTTACAATTTTTTTTACAAATTAAGCTAAGTATGACCGGTCATACACTCTTGATTGAAGTATGACCGGTCATACGTAGTCTAATTTGTAAATAAAAAGTTTGTAAATATAACATTCTCCTGACTTAAAACTATGAAGTGACATATAAATAAGACAATGTTAAACTGTTATGCTAAATATTGCATCATAATAATTATGAAAACTTTGATGTTCATAAAACAGGAAGCCATAGTGAGTATGGCACTAGCAGGAGCAATCATTGGAGCCTCAGTGGGTGGATGGATTAACGATCGATTTGGAAGGAAAAAAGGAATCATACTTGCAGATACCCTCTTTTTTATTGGTTCTGTTATCATGGCTGCTTCTACAAATCCAGCTATTCTCATTGTTGGTAGAGTTTTTGTTGGACTTGGTGTTGGAATGGCTTCAATGGCATCCCCTTTATACATCTCAGAAGCATCTCCAACTAGAGTTCGAGGAGCACTAGTTAGTCTCAATGGATTTCTCATCACTGGTGGACAATTCCTTTCTTACCTTATCAACTTGGCCTTCACAAATGTGAGAAAACTATGCTTCACTTGTTCAGCCTCTGTAGCTATTTTCATCAACATTGTGACGTAAAATATGCTAGTGACCATTGAATATGCTTTTGTCTATTTTAATACACATAAATACCAATCATTCATTAATGATTAAGCTTCTTTTAAATTCTAATTGCATTGTCTAGATTTTGTTTTTTTTTTTGTTTTTTTTTTATACAAACTAGAATTTTATAACTTTGCTGATGTTTGATATCATTTGTTCAGGTACCAGGAACATGGAGGTGGATGTTAGGAGTTGCAGCAGCACCAGCTTTGACGCAAATCGTACTCATGCTTATGCTCCCAGAATCACCTCGTTGGCTATTTCGAAAGGTTCCATTATTATCATTTTTTTTAAAGGGGCAGGTTATATTTACAAACTTTTTTGTTTACAAATTTTTACAAACTACACTAAGTACGACCGGTCATACTTTAGTCATTCAGTGTACGACCGGTCGTGCTTAGTGCAATTTGCAAAAAAAGTTTGTAAATGGATTCTATCCCTTTTTAAAATAGTGCATGTAATCTAATTTTTATTTTCAAATTGTGTGTCTTAACTTGCCTTTCTTTGTTGGCTTTTATGTTAAATACCAGGGAAAAGAAGAAGAAGCTATAGAAATTTTAAGGAAGATTTACCCTCCCCAGGATGTTGAAGATGAAATTAATGCATTGAAGGAATCAATTGAAATGGAAATCAAGGAAGCTTCATCTTCAGATAAGGTCAGCATAGTGAAGCTGCTGAAAACAAAAACTGTAAGAAGAGGTTTATATGCAGGAATGGGGCTTCAAATCTTCCAACAATTTGTGGGTATAAATACTATAATGTACTACAGCCCTGCCATTGTTCAATTAGCTGGTTTTGCATCCAATCGTGTAGCACTACTTCTGTCACTTGTCACAGCTGGGCTAAATGCATTTGGTTCTATTTTGAGCATATATTTTATTGATAAAACTGGGAGAAAGAAGCTTCTGCTATTCAGTTTGTCTGGTGTTGTAGTCTCCCTTGTTGTTTTAACTGTTGTGTTCAATCAAACTACAAGTCACTCCCCAATGGTTAGCACAATTGAAACCTCTCACTTCAATAACACATGTCCTGATTATAGAACAGCTTTGAACCCTGCTGAATGGGATTGCACGAAATGCCTCAAAGCTTCTCCAAATTGTGGCTTTTGTGCTTCTGCATCTAATAAGGTAAACAAGTCCTTCAAAAGGTTTTCCCATTCCCTTATTTCATATACATTGGTACTAGTCTTCATTTAGCATATGGTACTAAACTACTAATCATTATTGCATCAATTAAGGAATATGGTCATCATATTTTATTCTTTATCTAAGTTCTAAGTTCTAAAACAAAATAACTCCCTATTAAACCCCAACTAGTAAGAGTGAGATGAAGGTTAAATCATCAGAAACGCGGAAGCGCATCGTACCGATGCGATGAGGAATGAAGAACACCGCTTTGATTACCTGGGATGAAGAAGCGAGCGTGATATTTCCTCACGTTCAGTTCTCCTTCTCTAGCCTCATGATCTGCAGCAACGCACCACGAACGGTCGCAAAATCCGCTCTACGGTTGATCTTCCAGGCTATGACTCAAGGGGATCAGGGAGTCGTGTGGGCAACCGTTCAGATGATGAACGTTGCCTCTTTGTGTTTCTGATTCCTGTAACCCTAGGAGGCACCAGGAGAAAAGAGAGTTTATATACTCTGCCCAATCCAAAACTAACCCTAAGGTTCATGGGCTAGAATTAGTCATTGGGCTCACTCTCATTAAAGCCATTGGGCTTAAGTGAAAAGAGCATAAGCCAATAAACCCAACATGAGGGTGAGGGCAGCTTTACCACTTTTCAGTCACAAAAAACAGCTTTACCACTATTCTAGGCTCGCTTTTTTTCTAATTTCCAACATAATTACCAATTATTTTGCAGCTCTTACCTGGGGCATGCTTAATCTCCAATGACACAACAGAAGATCAATGCCAAGAAGAGCACAGACTATGGTACACTAAGGGATGTCCTAGCAAATATGGATGGCTTGCAATAATTGGCCTTGCACTCTACATCTTATTCTTCTCACCAGGGATGGGAACTGTTCCATGGGTTGTTAACTCAGAGATCTATCCCTTGAGGTACAGAGGAATCTGTGGAGGAATGGCATCTACCTCAAATTGGGTTTCAAATCTCATTGTTGCACAATCCTTCCTATCCTTGACAGATGCTATTGGGACTTCATTCACATTCATGATATTTATATTCATCACCATTGCAGCCATTATCTTTGTCATTATTTTTGTGCCAGAAACCAAAGGACTTCCAATGGAGGAAGTGGAGAACATGCTTGAAAGAAGATCTCTTAACTTTAAGTTTTGGCAAAGAAGTTCTGACTCTGGTGAAGTACTGAAACAAAAGACTCAATCAGTTTGAGTCAATGAGTTGTATCATGGTATTAATGTATAGATAGTAGGGAACTATGAGATTGGACAATAATGTTAGAAGAGTAAGATGTCGCATGTTAGATTAGCATTATAGATATATTACTTTATCTTAAAAATTTATATTAAAATATTTTAAAAACTTCGGTCTTTGTGTATTGCAGTACCATTTATGGATCTCAGATTTCAAGAAAGGAAATTACCAAATGATTACCATTTCCGTGTCAGTAATCTTCATTTTGTGGAGACAACCATAATAAAGTAAAATTAACAAAAGAGGAAACATATGCTTATTGTAACACACACACAATTCAGAAAAAGGAATTACAACTAATTTAAAATTATGTTTGGCAAATTGGCACTTTAAGGGCATTATGTTAGGAACGTGCCAACAAGATTGATAAAGGAAAAACAATAACGCTAGATATTTAAAACCATTTTGTCAAAATGCCTTAACTGAATATGTTGGTATTTATTGCCAGAATGAGCTAGGTTATTAAACTGAGCTAGGTTAAGTACTTTCAAAATTCTACACTTAAAGATAATCTGCCCAGTACCAATGAAAGGCTCAGGCAATTCACCTTTTTCAAAAACATGAATAGCACGAATGTGTGAGTTGCTAGTGCTCTTCAACAAATTGTTGGAAATAGCATCTGCATGTGATTGATTATCTTCATGTACATGGCAAAAACTAAGATCCTTCATCTTTCTAATGATCATTTCATGCAATAAATCATGAACTTGACATCTTTGAACTTTCTCATCAAAGCCAACTTTCGAAACTTGAACTAGACTTCTATGAATTAACTCAGACAAATACTCCTTTGCAACTTGCTCTGAAGTTCTTCTCTCATCAGTTTTAACAAACCCTTCAGCTATCCATTGAATAGTCCTCTGGATATATACCAAACTACAAAATGCATGGTTTCAAATAGTAAGGCAGGTCATCATAACTAGGAGATAAAATCTTTGTTAGATTTGTAAAATGGGCATTACGCTCCAACTCTATGATCAGATTTTGACTCACTTTCTGCATTCAAAGATGATTTTAGATTTTGTTGAAAATTGACCACTAATGGCGGCAATTGGCAGAGGTAGTATATGGTATATATTCTCATGCTAAAAAACTTATGATACTGTTAAGAGTGTTAGTGTTAGAATAGTGTATAAGTCCCACATTGTGTGTGTCTCATTGTATTCTTCAATTGGTTTGCTATATAATAGAACCAATGTTGTGTAGTTTAACACAACAAGGATTACTATCAATTCCTCTTGTATCTTGATATTTAACATGGTATCTAGAGCCTAACAAGAGGAATCTTAATCCGCTTAACTTAGTTCTCTTTTCCATAATTTCTATATGGTTATAGAGAGATATCACCCTCCTTGAGGGATTCTCGTTGTTATTTCTTTTTCGGGTTTTTCTTAGTATGCTCTGTGACTGCAGCTTAGACTGATCTGTCACATCAGAAAAGAATGATCCTTGGGAAGCTGTTGGGTTGACCGCCATTGATCGACCACCGTTGACTGCCGTCTCCGTTGACTTTTTTGATGACTTTCCGGCGACTTTTCCGATTATGTGAAGCTTTTTTTTTTTTTTAATCTTCTTTCTTCCCAAGATGGACTATTTATTCTATTCATCGTCCTCTTGAGGGGGAGCACCTTCCATGTTGCTGATGGTCATTCCAGCACAGTTGTCTTTGCCGATGATAATTCCGGCTCTGAAGTTCCTCTTGAGGGGGAGCACTTTCCATGTTGCTGATGGTCATTCCAGCACAGTTGTCTTTGCCGATGATAATTCCGGCTCCGAAGTTCCTCTTGAGGGGGAGCACTTTCCATGTTGCTGATGGTCATTCCAGCACAGATGTCTTTGCCGATGATCATTCCGGCATCTTCCATGTTGATGTTCATTCCGACGCCATTTTTAGCACATTGTTGATTTTTGGTTTCTCATATAGGAGATTTATTTTGATGTTATGTTACTTGGTCATTTCATTTTGTTGATGTAGCACTGTTGCTTTTGGTTCCTAATAGGAGTATTATTTATGTATCAAGCTTGTAGCATATGATCTATATGCTACAGCTTGAGGGGGAGTGTTAAGAGTGTTAGTGTTAGAATAGTATATAAGTCCCACATTGTGTGTGTCTCATTGTATTCTTCAATTGGTTTGCTATATAATAGAACCAATGTTGTGTAGTTTAACACAACAAGGATTACTATCAATTCCTCTTGTATCTTGATATTTAACAGATACAAGAAAGAGCAAGATGGAAATATGATCTCCTCTAAATCACTTTTATTTTTTAATGTGAAAATCTTTTTATCTATTTGTGTGAATTTTAAAATTGATATTACCAACTTACAACTTAGTTGCAAACAATTGGTACATAAATGTGATATAACAAGAGCTAAAAGATCCCATCGATATCTGATTCTTTAACAACTTTTTTTTGTTGATTTTTCATTTCACAAGGAAAAAAAAAGAAACAAATTTAAGTTACAGAACTTTCTGTTTTTCCCCTGTATCAGAAGTCTCGTGTCACTTGTAGGTTCCTTTTTTTGTTCTGAAACATACACTATCAGTTAAAACTATTAAGTGACAGATAAATAAGAGAATGTTAAACTGTTATGCTTATTTCATCATAACAATTATGAAAACTTGATGTTCATAAAACAGGAAGCCATAATGAGTATGGCTCTAGCAGGAGCAATCATTGGGGCTTCAGTGGGTGGATGGATTAACGATTGATTTGGAAGGAAAAAAGCAATCCTACTTGCATTTATTCAATTTGTAAGAAGAGGTTTTCTATAATAAGAGGAACATACAGCAAAACTCAATATCTGTTGCCTAATCAAGACTTTCAATTATAATTTAAAAAGAAAAAATGCATTATGTCTACATATCCTGCATGTGACTGAAGACTAAGAGGGAATAAAAAGTGAGAAGCGGTGTATGATATCTCCATCACATTGAAAGTAGGTATATGTATATGTAAGTGCATAGATAGTACAAGTTGCTGAACAAATGTGGAGCTTAAGATTGGAAGCAAAACATGCATTGAACTTGCACAATGGTCAGAATTAAAGTAAACACAAACAAATAAATCATTTGATGAATCAAGAACAAGAAAAAAAATTCCAGAAAGTTTGCGAATACCCAGAAACATTCAACTGCGAATACACATTAAACCAGAATAATAAGGTAAATTTGAATAATCTAAAACCACATAAACATAAAAAGTAACTAATTAAGAGAGTGACAATTGCGAATACCCAATTCATTCAATAACATGGATAACCGGGTTTACAAAAGTAAACAACTTTCATACAATTATATGAGCAACAAGAACTGTAATATCATCCATCTTTCCACCTTTATGATTAACTCCTACTTTCTTACAAGCATCTTCAAAAGGGCCTCCAACTTTGCTCATGGAAAGGCGCCAAGCTATCGATGCAATTACCTTAGCACATTCTTGTACATCCATTAATCTGCCTTCTTCAGTCATATCTTTGAGAATCGCTTCAATATCAAAGGGATACATATTGTCAAAAACACCATCAGTTCCTAAAACTACAACATCCCCCGGCTCAACAAGAACCTGATACTCCACAGCAGAGTCTGGACGATCACTCCTCACAGCATTCCCCAATTGAAACGGAGTGTTGAATTTGCGCTGCTGAATGGGGGACTGATTCAACATTCTGTTGTTTCTGAACAGCATCAAGCCACTGTCACCAACATTGACACCATGCAAGACATTTTTCTTAAGACTAACAATGGATGAGTGGATGACCCTTTAGCTTTTGTATTCATGAAAGCATGACTCAAGACTCTTTCGGGGTCAACAGAGTCTTTTGCTTCTTCTTTGATTACAACGTTAACATTCTTCATGAGCTCACGGGCATAATCACCAGCGTCAATGCCTTTCCTAGCCCATCCACCAACACCATCAGCAACCCCCATGATTTGCTTTTCCTCACATATGAAGTTGGCGTCTTCTCCCAATGGCTTCATCAAATTTATCTTTGGATAGTAATAACCTCTCGCAACCATCTTCAAGCTCTCAAACTCTTCTCCAACACGGTGCTTCTTCTCTGAAAATTCCAATGAAAAAGGTTCTTGAGCTTGACGCTTCTTCACATTCATCATCATCTTTGATCGATTCAGATAAAACAAAAACAAACACAGCAAAGATAGACAGACAAGAAGATGATCAAAACCCGGCTCTTTACTAAGTGAAAGTGAAGTCCGATTACGTTGCTTTGCTTCTAAGTTTGCAAACTACAAACGGCTATAAAAAAACCTTCTGGCTTAAATCTCAAATTTAAAGTAATAGGTTCGTTTGATTCCTCATTTAGATTTAGCGTCCTGATGTTTTTAAGTTAAATTTAATGGGTTTTATTTTATTTATTTTTGAAATTGAACATGTATTTTTGTTGTCACATATAAGATATGACTTTTCTTGGAAATCTTGGGTAAAAGAGGGACTAAAAGTTCAAGAATCTTTTAACTAAAAGCTAGAACGGTGCAAGCCCAAGTCAAACCATATTCGGATTTAGGGTGCTACAGCACACGTCCTACAACAACAGTCAAATAAGATGGAATCTTGTATCGAAGAGTGCATATGTTTTGGCTACCCTAAGAGAACCAGGGATGATTTCTTATTTAGTCCTAAGGACTAGATGATCTAAGTGGGTGGTATCAACACTCACGTGATTTTCTCAAAGGAGGACTAGATGAGAATTTATAAGCTCTTAAGTAAGGTTATTCTTGATCAAGAATTTCCAGAATCTCTAGAAGCTTCATCTGTTGTTCCCTTGATTGTTCAAAGAGGGGAAAGATATAACTCTAGGTGAACAAACAAGGGAACCGTAATTGGAAATTCAACATGATAATATATAAGTGAAATTAGTAGAAATATTAGTATCACATGTGGAAGAACAATATCAAGAATAAGTGGACCCAATCTTGGATCTATTTGTAAATACGCAAGGTCTAGTGCGGTACATTCGTAGTGGGAGAGAACATTGTTAACTCTCAAATTGTCTCTTGTTGAGTGACATTGATCCTACTAGTTACGATAATGCACTAGAAAATGTTGTTTATCAAGTGTTGCTCAAGCTATGAACAATGAGATGAAATACTTGTATTTCAACTCCGTTCGATCCCTAGTAATGGCACCAAGGGGGATAAAACCCACTAGGTGCATGTGGACATAAAAGGCAAAGAGAGGATGGACAGGAAGGTGAAAACCTTCAAAGCTAGCTTGGAGGCATTTTCTGCCAGACGCCATGCTTGAGTCTATCCAGATTCTCTTGGTTGCTATAAGTCTCAATTATGAGACTTAATTTTGGGAGTTGGATGTCAGGATATCTGCTTACAACAACCAAAAAGGGGTTTATAGCAAATGGGTAGGAAAACACGGTATGCAAGTTGTGAAAGTCTATTTCATAGACTTAAGCATGCATCCAGGTCTTGGAACATCAGTTTTGATCAGGTTATCAAAATTTTGATTTTGAGAGAACCTTGATGAATGATGTGTATTTGTATGTAAAGTATCCAACGGAAGACAATAGTTTTTATGGTACTTTATTTAGATGATATGCTCCTTATTGGAAACAATGTAGAGGTAATATCAAGCATAAAGAGTTGGCTAAGTTAGTGTTTTGGTATGGAAGTAATGGAGAAGCCAATTATATTCTTGGTATAAAACTCTTATGAGTTGTTGGTGTCACTTCAGGCTACTTACTTTGACAAAACTCTTGCCAAAATTCAACATGAGAATTCTAAGAGAAGTATTATAAATTCTCAGATGTTGAATTCATCTTCCTAAGGAATAACCAAAGACTCCTGAGAATGAAGAATGCACGAACAAGATATCTTATGCTTTGGAAAAGGTAGACTCATCCATATCATGTTGGGCGTTAAACCAGACATCTGTCACGCAGTGGGAGTAGTGAGACAATACCATTTTGAACCTAGAGGAACACTAGATTATTGTTAAACATATACTCAAGTACCTACGAAGAATGAGAGATTATATGTTGGTCTATTCTAGTGGAGTCTTGAAACCGTTGGTTACACAGACTCAGATTTCCAAGGAGATTTTGACTCAAGAAAATCAACCTCGAACTATGAGTTTTTTTTCTTCACTAAACTCAGATAGCATTAGAGGTGGATCTTGCAGACCCAGTTACTAAGAGTTTGCCCGAACTTGTGTTTGAGAGGCAAGTTACTTCTTTGGGTCTTAGGAGGATCCCAGACTTGCATTAAGCAAGTGGGAGTTATTGATTTCATTGTGCTCTTGGAGTAAGACGATGAAACAATAAAATCATTTTCTGAATTTCATAAATAAGTTTTTATTTATTTATTTTGCACATTATTTACAAACATCAAGGTCCGAATCAATTGTGGAGTATATGATCATATGGATACGTTCATGGAGGACATGATCATAGGTTCTCACAATTGATGAACAGATTCACAACTGTTAAATAAAGTTGGGCACTTTATTTAGGTTGCAATATTTTATGAAATGGTTTTATCCGAATCATTGTAAAATATTGGTGTGAATTAACATTCACATTGAAAGGATCAAGGAGAGATTTGATGAATGTTGTTTTTCTGTCATAAGGTATCAAATCTCCAGTTAACTATAGTTATGTAATTGCTCTTAATCCTGAGTTTATTATAAATAGGTAATCAAATAGTTTTCATTCTTTGATTTACCAACAGGTGAGGTTTGATCAATTGACGGCCAATAACTCGGTATTTTGGGATTGAGATTATCTGGTTATCGGTATTTATAAGATATCCTACAATTGATTAATGACCTTTATAACATGAATATGCATCGCCCCTTTGTAGAATGTCTATAATTGATTGACAAGTTTTCTGTAACTAAATCAATTATTTATTTCCTTGACTATGATATTTTCTCTAATGGATTACATGCACTGGCGATCTTTAATATCCAAGTGCCGAAACATATCAAGGGGACATATCCTACAAACTCCATGTTGCTTATCTCATAAATACCGATAACTAGATAATCTCAATCCCAAAATACCGAGTTATTGGCCGTCAATTGATCGAACATCACCCGTTGGTAAATCAAAGAATGAAAACTATTTGATTACCTATTTATAATAAACTCAGGATTAAGGCAATTATATAACTATAGTTAACTGGAGATTTGATACCTTATGACAGAAAAACAACATTCATCAAATCTCTCCTTGATCCTTTCAATGTGAATATTATTTCACACCAAATCTTACAATGATTAGGACAAAACCATTTCATAAAATATTGCAGCCTAAATAAAGTGTCCAACTTCATTTAACAGCTGCGAATCTATTCATCAATTGTGAGAACCTATGATCATGTCCTCCATAAACGTATCCATATGATCATATACTCCACAATTGATCCGGATCTTGATGTTTGTAAATTGTGTGCAAAATAAATAAATAAAACCTTAATTATGAAATTCAGAAGATAATTTTATTGTTTCATTGTCTTACTCCAAGAGCATAATGAATCCAATATCTCCCACTCGCTTAATGCAAGTCTGGGATCCTCCTAAGACCCAAAGAAGTAACATGCCTCTCAAACACAAGTTCAGGCAAATTCTTAATAACTGGGTCTGCAAGATCCACCTTTAATGTTGTCTGAGTTTAGTGAAAAAATCATAGCTCAAAGTTAATTTTCTTGAGTCAAAATCTCCTTGGGAATCTGAGTCTGTGTAACCAACGGTTTCAAGACTCCCACTAGAATAGACCAACATATAATCTCTCGTTCTCCATAGGTACTTGAATATATGTTTAACAATAATCTACTATTCCTCTAGGTTCAAAATGGTATCGTCTCACTACTCCCACTGCGAGACAGATGTCTGGTTTAACGCCCCACATGATATGCATGAGTCTACCTTTGCCAAAGCATAAGATATCCTGCTCATGCATTCTTCCTTCTCAGGAGTCTTTGGTTACTCCTTAGGAAGATGAATTCCACATATGAGAATTTATAATTCTTCTCTTAGAATTTATGTTGAATTTTGGCAAGAGTTTTGTCAATTTAAGTAGCCTGAAGTGATGCCAACAACTTATTCTTCCGGTCTCATAAGAGTTTTATACCAAGAATATAATTGGCTTCCCCATTACTTCCATACCAAAACAGTAACTTAGCCAACTCTTTATACTTGATATTACCTGCACATTGTTTCCAATAAGGAGCATATCATCTACATAAAGTACCAGAAAAACTATTGTCTTCCGTTGGATCCTTTACATACAAATACACATTATTCATCAAGGTTCTCTCAAAATCAGAATTTTGATAACCTGATCAAAACTGATGTTCCAAGACTTAGATGCATGCTTAAGTCTATGAAATAGACTTTCACAACTTGCTATACCGTGTGTTCCTACCCATTGCTATAAACCCCTTTTTGTTTGTTGTATGTAGATATCCTGACATCCAACTCTTAAAATGAAATCTCATAATTAAGACTTATAGCATCACCTAAGAGAATCTGGATAGACTCAAGTATGGCGTCTGGCAAAAATTGCGTCCAAGCTAGCTTTGAAGGTTTTTGCCTTCCTGTCTATCCTCTCTATGCCTTTTATTTCCACATGCACCTAGTGGGTTTTACTCCTCTTGGTGCTTTTACTAGGGACCGAACGGAGTTGAAATACAAGTATTCCATCTCATTGTTCATAGCTTGATCCTACTACGAATGTACCACACTAGACCTTGTGTATTTACAAGTAGATCCAAGATTGGGTCAAAAGGTGGATCTTCAATTTATTAAGGATCCACTTATTCTTGATATTGTTCTTCCACATGTGATACTAATATGTCTACTAGTTTCACTTATATATTATCATGTTGAATTTCCAATTATGGTTCCCTTGTTTGTTCACCTAGAGTTATATCTTTCCCCTCTTGAACAATAAGGGAACAGTGGATGAATCTTCTAGAGATTCTGGAAATTCTTGATCTGAGATAAATCTCATCAAGAATAACCTTACTTAAGAGCTTATAATTTCTCATCTAGTCCTCCTTTAAGAAGATCACGTAAGTGCTCACTTAGATTATCTTGTCCTTAAGACTAAATAAGAAATCATCCCTGGTTCTCTTGGGTAGCCAAAAGATATGCACTCTAGAATCCATCTTATTTGACTGTTGTTGTAGGACGTGTGTCATAGCACCCTAAATCCGAACATGGTTTAATCTGGGTTTGCATCCTCTCCATAATTCTTTAGGTGTCTATACAAAAAACTTTGACGGAACCAAGTTAAGAAGATACATTTTCTTCTCCTAGGCATCTCCCTTGAACAATATTGGCAAAGATGAATAACTGAACATGATTTTCACCAAGTCTAGAAATGTTTGATTTTTGCATACTGCAACTTCATTCAACTAACGCGTTCCTAGAGTTGACAGTTACAAAAACTATCCCCTCTTAAATCAGGTAAGACCTACCAAACAGATAGCCAACACTTTCGTCAGACCAAAGTATTTTGTTTTGAACACCTAGATGCTTTTCTACCTCAGACTTAAACCTCTTGAAATTTTCAAAAATCTTTAGACTTATGGCACACTCACCTCTCCTGCCTTGAACGCTAATTGGTCCACATAAATTAGTATGTACCAGTTCCAGTTGAATAGTTACGCAAATCTTTCTGGCCTTGTAGGATTGCTTGGCCATTTTACCTTCCAAATAGGACCAACATGTAGCTTTTACTTTAAAAGATTCTTGAACTTTCAGTCCCTCTTCTAACTAAGTCATGTTTCCTATTTGAGGTAATCTGACTCAATCATAAAGGGCCAAAGTTATGTTTCATTTGAAAATATTATTTCTTGGGGCCGGTTATACTTACCACCAACTTATTTTACCACCTCTTACCACTATTTTCTAACCGTTAGATCATATTTGATCCAATGATTGTCATTTAATGTTAATTTCTCATTCTCTCTCTTCCATCTCTCCTTCTCTCTCATCCTCTCTACTGCCTGCCTGCGAAAAAATTGAAATAATTCTCATGGTACATTCGGATGAATGTATCATGTCAAACAAACAAATAAAAGAGATAAAAATCAATATCGCACATAACCATTATAGCCACCGGGATGAATGCGATAAAAAAGAGCACAATAACTTTTGGTAATCCATTCCGATCCGAGTGACACACCAATAAAAGAAACAGTATTCAAAATTTTATGATTTTAATGGGTCGATTTGATTTGTTCAATGGCATTATTTTACTACACAACAATTACAGATAATCGATATCACTTATTCTCACATATGAGTTTCCTTTAATTTGACTATATATAGGTGGTATCATTTCATTTTGTCCCCATTACTTTTCCGACCGAGGTGATGTTGATTTGGGCATAAATTGCTTGAATTATAATAATACACAGGACATCAGTGTAACATTAATCCATATCCAATGATAGCAGATGTGATTAGAGAATGAGAAACTAACATTAATCCAAAGCCATCAGATAAATTTTGCAGGCACTTGAGAGGGTGAGAGAAGGACGAGAGAGAAGAGAGATAGAAGAAAGAGAATGAGAAATTAACATTAAAGCACAGTCATTGGATCAAATCTGATCTAACGGTTAGAAAATGGTGGTAAGAGGTGGTAAGATAAGTTGGTGGTAAGTATAACCAATCCCTTATTTCTTTGGTGAAAATCTTTGTTCATCATCCTTTCCATTCAACATAATAAATTAAATGGGATATATAAGTCAATAATAAAGATAATTTAATATACCATAATAAAAGAAGATGAACTTCTTATTGAAACTGAGGAATTAAATTGTACTATTAAACCATGTTTTCACAAAACAACTAACAGAAATAAAATTCCTCTTCAAATCCGGAATAATTAAACAGTCATAAAAAACTAAAGTCATAATTTATCAAAAGATAAAATAACTTGTTCTACAAGCTCCCATTTTTAAGCTTAAAATATCTTTGTCTATTGCTGACAGGAATATCATGTTTGAACTACTGCAAAGAGTAACAAACATAATTAATGATTCCTAAATCAATGATTCATTCCCTGATCAGGCCTTAATATACTCATGTCTGGTTCTTTTCATCACCCCTGGGCATTTTTCTTTCAGTGTCCCTTTAGTCTGCTCTTAAAGCACCTGCCTTGCGGCTTCTTCATAGCAACTGGTTTGACAACTGATCACCAAGTTATTTTGTTCTTATTACCACCCTTGGGTTTTCCCTTTATTAAAATAAGTAGTTTTATTTCTGTTGTAAGGTCTGATTAGTGGTTGGTATTAGTTTTTATTCAATTAGTTTTAGCTGCTTCTAGAATACCTGAGGTTTGTTAGAGTTTGTTATTCTGGCCCCCTTTTTCACGGGTGTGAGGGGTGTTTTCTGCTTACGGTTATTTCATTCCTTTTTCTGTTTATATATAGATTCCTTTTGTAAACATTCAGTATCAATGAAAAAGATGATTATTCCTTTATCTTGTAATACCCTTAGATTTAACAAGACTTTTAGCAAAACCTGCGATGACTGCATTCTGTCTAGCAAAGCTGCTAGACACAGTAAACATGTCATAAAGAGTCTGAAGCATTTCTACGCCACTCTTAATCATGTACACTTGCTTCTGCAAGTGTTTGGAAAGACTGACAAGAACATAATAGCGAACTACCATACTTGTCCTTTTCCAATCTGAGTATTGCGTCCTTAGATGCATCCTCTGCAGGTTGCTATGGCCCTTGTACTGTCAGGACAGATTTTAGCTTTCATGTTTTAGAACAATATCAAAAAAAATTATTTTTCACTTAGTTGGTACCAACTAGAGGTTTTTGACTCAAAATCATTTATAAGATATTTTCTGAAAAACATATAAAACACACAATTACAAACAAATAATGCAATAAACAAACGAAGTACAAGTAGATTCTCATAACTACTCTTGTTTATTGTTAACAATCCTTTAGATTATCTTTTACAAGGCTTATGATGGGCAAGTCACTTGTAAAAACTAAAATTGTTATTTGGGCATTCAGTGTCATTACCAGAGCCTCGATGGGAGGGTTAACAATTTTACCAAAGTTGAATGTAATTAACCATTGTTTAATTTCAAAATTATCCTTAGTGTCCAAGCATTGCCGAAGATGGGCCGTACAATACTTTACTAAAATTTTGAAATTAAGATTTAATCTAGTGAAATCTGATTATCCTTATCCGATGGGGCTTCAGCGATAACCATTTCACTAATAAACCTACAAATGGAGCCTGCAGGTTTTAAAATTAATTAATTTTTAAAACCTTCCCTATTCAACATTTTTGTTTGAGAATCTTCATAAGCCCTGTCGAATTCATTGTTTAATTTCAAAATTATCTTTAATAACTTAGTATTATTGACGATGGGCCGTACAATACTTTATTAAAATTTTGAAATTATTAAGGCCCAATAAAATCCAATCATGTTTATCCATTGGGGCCTCAAATGATTATTTTATTGATAGGCCCACAATGTTCCAGGAGGTTAAATTAATTTCTTAATTTAAATCTCCTCCCATAATTATTTAGGTGCAATCTAATAAAATCCAATCATGCTTATCCGATGGGGCTTCACATGATTATTTTATTAATGATCCTATAATGTGCTTGAAGGTTAAATTTCTTAATTTAAATCTCCTTCCATTCAACATAAGCAATTATCTAATTTCCAAAAATTATTTAATTGAGAGTATCCTTTGTTTGATTTCAAATACTATGTAAGAAAGAGCGCCGATAATCGAGCACTTAGCTTAACATAATTTTGAAAACATTAAGATCCTGAAATCTGGTCACTTTACGTCAGCGTGTGCTCCACACAATCATGATACATGAATGCTGTATGCAGCGTGTGTTATTCCATGACCATTTTAGAAAGCTCACAAATTACTCGCAAAATAAACTATTATCTTAGGAAATCTACTTTAATTATTTTCTAGATTTAAATCATCCAAATAGATGATTTAATTATTAATCTAGATTGCAACAGTCATAATAATCATCATTTATGAGGATGATTTGAAATCAAAATAATTTCCATAACGATTATTTGTCTTGATGTTAATTACCCAAAATTAATTAATTCAATTATTAATATATATTTTTTAAATCATAATAATTATTAATTAAATTTTGAGGATGTTCTAAAATCAAAATAATCCTATAATAACTATCATACTAGTCGCTGAAGACATAATAGCTACTATGCTCATGTATGACATTTGATCATGCAACAATATGGCACCTTCCTATCCTATATGACATGTTATCGCAAATATCATGATAATAACACATATAATTCATGCCAATTAATAAAAGCATTAATAATAAATTCTAATTACTTTAATGCATGGTCTTCCTATTTTAAAGAAATAAAAAAATATTAGAACTTTGCAATTCAACTTTCGCCTAGACCATAGTATCTGTCTCAAGCCCCTTTAGGATTTCCATGGGCCCAAAGACCCAATCCTTTGGCGAGAAACCCTAGGACACGAAAGAGGAACCCTAGCCGTCAGGTCTACTGCACCGTCACCCGAAGTCAACTCAGGCCCAAACTCCAGGGGAAGGACCGCCACATAGAGACGAGTTCACCGCCACCGGAACCACCCAAAACGGTGGTCGGACGCTCCCTCACTCTCCCATTCTTTGCCGAAGAGTGGCGGCCACTCTCAGCCGCTTGTGGCGGCGCGTGGAGTCTCCGATGGGGCGATCTACCCACCGTTGCATTCGTATTTTCGTCCTTTTTCCGACCATATATAGATTGCCCCATTCTGAGATCGGGAAGTCCTCGAAAAGTCTCCGACAGTGCTGACTGCGCATCTTCCTCGTGGTTTCTCGATCTTGAATTTTTACAAAATATTGAAAAATTCAAAAAAATCCCGAAAAATTATAAAAACAGCAAGGAGGAAACCTAATCATATAGGATTAGCCTACTTGTTACAGATCGAGAAATACACGAGAGACCCTAACCATGAATTAAAGCATTTTTACCGATTAAAATCTAAACTTTTATGAAAATGAACTATAAAGAATTAAAACACGAGTATCAATAACAGATACAGAATAAAGGTGCCATATTTTTAAAATCACAAAAATAAATAAATAAATCAATAAATCAAAGTTGATCTAAATCCCCATCACAATCCGGCTCTGATACCAATTGAAGGTATATCATCAGAGACGCGGAAGCGAATCGTACCGATGCGATGAGGAATGAAGAACACCGCTTTGATTACCTGGGATGAAGAAGCGAGCGTGACAATTCCTCACGTTCAGTTCTCCTTCTCTAGTCTCACGATCTGAAGCAACGCACCACGAACGGTCGTAAAATCCGCTCTACGGTTGATCTTCCAGGCTATGAATCAAGGGGATCAGGGAGTCGTGTGGGCAACCATTCCGATGATGAGCGTCTGCCTCTTGGAGTGTTTCTGATGTATGTTACCTTAGGAGGCACAAGTGGAGAAAAGGGTCCTTATATACCCTGCCCAATCCCACTAACCCCGGGCTTAGTGAAAAGAGCATACCCAACACAAACAGCTATAAAAAACCTTCTGGCTTAAATCTCAAATTTAAAGTAATAGGTTCGTTTGATTCCTCATTTAGATTTAGCGTCCTGATGTTTTTAAATTAAATTTAATGGATTTTATTTTATTTATTTTTTTAAATTGGACATGTATTTTTGTTGTCACATATAAGATATGACTTTTCTTGGAAATCTTGGGTTCAGAAGAAAAGAAATAGAAGTTGTTTTTGTTTCTCTCTAGTAACATTAATTTTTTCAAAGTTTTCTACATTTTTTTTCTCAAAAATCAAAATAATATATAACTTTATTTCTTATTACAGGAAAAACATTAAATTCGTTAAAAATAAAAAAAATAAGTAAATAAAAATTATATATAACTAGAATAAGAAATGGATTAATAAAATAAGTTGTAAGCAAATAAATCCTAAAAAAGTGAAAATTAATAAAATATACTTTTTTTCGTATACCAACTTTGATTATTTCTTAGAGGCGAGTTGGCCTCCCGAGGATCCTAATATTCTTCGACTATAAAAATAATTCTGAGTCGAGGGTTAGTTACAGAGGAAAACTCTTCGTCTCTTCCTAAAAATATATTTGGTGGAAATCGAACTAAAGTTCTCTTCCCACCTATATACTTTTTTTTTTTGGTATAAACCTATATACTTTATTTATTTGATGCTAGTTAGGCACCCCCAATAGTTCCAAAAAAGAGAAAAAATAATAATCCTTTGTTGCATTTAATGTCAGATGATGAATAAACATATTTATCTATTTATGAACAATGTATTGATAATCTCTTAGCCTTGCTTTGTGATTCTCTCCTCTCTTTTTTTATGTGCCGATTCTATAAACATAAAACAGTTGGTTTGATTAGAATTGCATATTACTTTTTTGAATTAGTTTATTTGTTGAAATTGATATCATTCGACGTATTTTGATTCGGAAAAGTGTTTGTCTTTTTAAATGACACAACTTATATCCTTTCACTCTCACAAAGAGGTGAGACCCACACCTTTATATTTCTCTGTCCACTCTCTCTCCTCCTTTATCTATCTCTTTCTTTCACTTAAAATGATACACTTTAAATGATACACATTTTTCCCATTTTGATTTAATTTTTTTTTTTTACTGCACAATTTTTTTTTTTCACCACACTTACATAAAAGTGAGTGAGCCTCACTAATATTTCATCTCTTTTTTTTTGTAATGGGATCTACTCATTTTTATGTGAGTGTAAAAAAAAAATTCTACAACAAAAACAAAAATATTTTTACCTTATTATATATTATTATATAAAACAAAACACAAGTAAGTGAAGCCATCATGAGGTATTATTCGAGACCCATTAGGAGCTTGGGTTATTGGCTTTTGTAAAAATTTAGGTATGGTACTATCTTGCATGCAGAATTGTGGGTTTGTTTGGAAGTATTGAATCTTGCTTGGGACAAGAGATTTAGAAGAGTGTGGTTGGAGGGTGATTCTCTCTCAGCCCAACAGCTTATATCGAATGGGTTTCAGAATGACCATTCCTCTACTATTTTGGTTCAGCAAATTAAGAGCATGTTACAAAGATGTTGGCAGATCCATATTTCTCATATTCACTACGAAGCAAATGGAGTGGTTGACTTTCTAGCCTCGTACTCTTACAATTTTTTCTAGGCTATTCAAGTCTTCGACAAACCTCCTCTAGGATGTCTAGAGAGTCTATATAATGACACCATTGGTGTCCACTAGTCTAGGCTATGTGCTTAGTTTTCTCTTGTTTTAGTTTTTAATTTCCTGTCTTATCCAAAAAAAAATAATATAAAACGAAATACAAGTAAGTGAAGCCAATGTTATCCATCAGTTATACATAAATTGTTTTTACTCCAAATTCATACTTCTTTATTGAGTTATATCCTCAATTAATTAAACGTAATTTCCATATATATGTTCTAATTTATAAATTCAAATCAAAGAGTTAGAATGAGAGGGAATTAAAATCTCAACTAGTCTTGAGGATTAGGATTTTTATTTTTATTTTAAAAATATACTGGTAAAATTGAATGCCAAAAAAGCATTAACTCCTGTTTATATTGGACTAAATTTTTACTTAAATATATATATATATATATATATACATATATATATATATATATATATATATATATATATATATTACCTCTCTTTTAGTCTTATTTTTAGAATCTAAATATAGGCCAATTAATTTAGGTCTGACTTGAGTTGTGGGCCGGATTTTGAGTATCTCCAAATAGATTTTATTTATGTATTTATACTAATAAGTATGTTTTTTAATATACAAAAGAGGAGGGTTATATTGATATTTTTTTTACAAATTTACAAACTACATTATATTTTACTGATGAAACTTCACTCAAGATTGTCTAACCGGTAAGTAAGACATAATATAATTTATAAGAATTTATAAATAAAAAATTTATAAATATAATATTCCCCTATATAAAAAATTATAGGCCTTTTCTTTTGAAAGTGGTTAAAAGAAAATTGTTCAACAACATATTTGGTCCATACAGTTTACAGAAATTTTTTCAATTTAATTCGTATACTCTCTTTTTCTTTGCAAATCAATTCCTATATTTATAATAATTTGTAAAGTGATCCTTATTATTAGTCTAATATATAATTCCAGTAGTTTGGATTTCAATGTGACAGATAGATGTTGAAGTAGCATTATTTTTGTTCTTTTAATTGTCCCTATATATAGGGATCAAAAGAAAAATAAGAAAAAACTATAATTACTAAATCATAAATGAGAATTGAACTAAATAAAAATTTTAAAAATAATCCTGGAAGGACCAAATACATAATGAGTGTTAACCTATGAAATATCGACACTTCAAAAATCCTGACGTGTCGTGTCCGACACTCTCGGACACTCCGACACTCACAGACACTTCAACATTTGTTATAGAAATTAAAAAAAAGGTTCAAAGGTTACGTTGCATTGAGTTTTTAGTTCCAACTATTAGATTCGTTGGATTACGATTACCATTTTATTGAGTTTAATATAAATATTTGGGATATCTTATGTTTCTTTGCAAAATTTATGAATATTATAAGTTTAGATTCATTTTTTATTAAATTATTGAATGTTAAATATAATATAAACTACATAAATTAAAATATTATTTAATATCAAAACGTGTCCTAACGTGTCGAAATCTAATACTTTTTAGAATTAACGTGTCAGAATGTCGTGTCGTATCATGTCACGTGTCCCGTGTCGCGTGTCGGTATCAGTGTTACGTAGGAGATTATTTGGAGTGAACCGGGACCACCATTTTTTAGGTGGTCCCATAGTGTAAATATGAGGGTAAAGTGAGAAAATAATAGGGATAAATAGGGAAAGAAAAAATTAATGTTGTGAGAGGTAACACCAAAAAATTCAATGATCCTGAACCATATTAAATATTTCTGTTATGTAGGTGTTAACTATCTACACATGCCATGATGGCAGTGTAAACAGTATTTATAAGATCATGGGAGAGTGACCATTTTGCCACTGTTCATCATAAAATTTACCAAAATGCCACTCGCACAGTAAAAATTACCAAACTGCTACGCAGGATAATTCGCTACTGAGTGTAGCGAATTACGTCTGCTGATGTGACGCCTCCACACTAGTCCACGTATTTCGCTACACAGAGCAGCGAAATACGTGGACAAAAAGGTCAGCCCGGTCAGTCACTTTTAGGACACGTGTCAAGCCACACATATTTCGCTACCCTACGTAGCGAAATATGTGGCAACGGTCACCTGCTGCACTGCGCATGTGAGACACATGTTAAGCCACTCATATTTCGCTACCCTGCGTAGCGAAATATGTGGCAACGGTCACCTGCTGCACTGCGCATGTGTGACACGTGTCAGACAGGCACATAATTCGCTAGCCTAGGTAGCGAATTATGTGCAATTTTTTTTCTATATAAACCCCAGCGTCCCCACCCCCTCCCCCACCATTTTCTGCCTCTCATCCTCTCCATCTCTCTTGTTTTCTCTCTCTAAATATTTTCTCTCTCTAAATATTTTCTCTCTCTACAAGGTTAGTCTCTTTTCTTTTTTTTCTTTTTTTTTGCTTTTATAATATGTTTGTTTCATTAATTATGTTTTCTCTCTCTAAATATTTTCTCTCTCTAAATATGTTTGAAACTTTAGATTAGTAAATATGTTATATTATTTAGTGTTGATATTTGAAACTTTAGGTTAGTGAATATGGTGTATTATTTAGTGTTGATATTTGAAACTTTAGGTTAGTGAAACTTTAGGTTAGTGAAACTTTAGGTTAGTGAATGTGGTGTATTATTTAGTAAATGTGTGAATTTATTTTATGCATGAATGAATGATTAGGTCTACATAATTAAAGTTTTTAATTAATTTATATACGTTAATAATTTATAAATTTTGATTTTGGATTTTGGGTTTTGAAACCTTAGGCTAGTAAAATGTGTTAATATTATTTAATGTTGATATTTTAGTCATTAGGTTAATAGTTATGTTAATTTATTTTACGCATAAATGAATGGTTAGACTATGCGTACATAATTAGAATTTGTAATTAATTTATAATCGTTAATAATTGATAAATATTGTTTAATTTTGATATTTGAAACCTTAGGTTGGTAATTACGTGAATTTATATTAACGTATAAAAGCTTAGGTCTAATTAATTTAATTTTTTATTTATTCTCTAATATTTTTAAAATATTATTTAATTTTGGCATTTGAAACCTTAGGTTAGTAAATGGGTTAATGTATTTTACGCATGATTGATTAGATGTAAATAATTTAAGTTTGATATCAATAAATTTTTAATTTAATAATTTAAAAATATTGTTGAATTTTAGCCATTAGGTTAATAGTTATGTTAATTTAATTTACGCATAAATGAATGGTTAGACTAGGCGTACATAATTAAAATTTTTATAAACGTTAATAATTGATAAATATTGTTTAATTTTGATATTTGAAACCTTAAGTTGGTAATTATGTGAATTTATATTAACGTATAAAAGCTTAGGTCTAATTAATTTAATTTTTTATTTATTCTCTAATATTTTTAAAATATTATTCATTTTGGCATTTGAAACCTTAGGTTAGTAAATGGGTTAATGTATTTTACGTGATTGATTAGGTTTAAATAATTTAAGTTTGATATTAATGAATTTTTAATTTAATAATTTAAAAATATTGTTGAATTTTAGCCATTAGGTTAATAGTTATGTTAATTTATTTTACGCATAAATGAATGGTTAGACTAGGCGTACATAATTAAAATTTGTAATTAATTTATAAACATTAATAATTGATAAATATTGTTTAATTTTGATATTTGAAACCTTAGGTTGGTAATTACGTGAATTTATATTAACGTATAAAAGCTTAGGTCTAATTAATTTAATTTTTTATTTATTCTCTAATATTTTTAAAATATTATTTAATTTTGGCATTTGAAACCTTAGGTTAGTAAATGGGTTAATGTATTTTACGCATGATTGATTAGGTGTAAATAATTTAAGTTTGATATTAATGAATTTTTAATTTAATAATTTATAAATATTGTTAAATTTCGATCTTTGAAACGTTATGTTAGTAAATGTGTTATTTTTTTTATGTATAGATGGTTATGTGTAAATAATATAAATTTGTAATTAATTTTTAAGACTTTAATAATCATAATTTTTTATTTAGTTAAAGCAGAAACTTAAATAGAGGAAAACCTATTAAATTGTGCTTTTATTAATTTAATTTATTTGTGGCTAAATATTTTTGAATTCTTTGTTGATGAATATTAATTTAATTGTTTTGTATTAATTTATTTAGATATAAAGCATGATTCGCCACCTCGCCCAGTGTCTCCACGCAGTGTGATTGATCCTGGGCCTTCAGACAAGACGCTCTTAACTTTACAGGATAAACATATATCCACACATGTGTGGAATACTTGTGAGGATCTGAATGCTGATGATCGTGTGATTAATGTGCGACATGCTACGACGCATGATCACCATGACATTGCGGAGGAGATTGAGCCATGGCTGAGGCAGGCTGGCTTCTACCATATTGCGCGCTTGCACAACCATGAGGTTAGTAATTTTTTATTGTATCACTATATCTTGACTTTGGAATATGGCATTGTGATAATAATATTTTTATTGCTGCTTGCCCACATATTTTTATGATTTCAGATAGATCATGCCTTTGTGTCTGTGCTTGTCGAGCGTTGGCGCCCAGAGACACGGACATTTCACATGAGGATGGGCGAGTTCACCATTACCCTAGAGGATGTGCATCATCTGCTAGGTTTGCCCACTGATGGTGAGGTTGTGTCCGGGCGCCACAGACGACATCCTTTTAAGGATTTGGTGCGTGACTACTTAGGCGTTGATCCACAGCCTGGTAGGGAATTGTCTGGGGGTTTGTTGGGTCTCCACTTCTTACGGCAGAGGTTTCGGCGTTATGCAGACCATGCAAACACCGAGGTTGACCGGATGAGATATACTCGCGCACTAATTTTGCGCATACTCGGGGGGACACTGTTTGTGGACACTGCTTCCAGCTTCGTTCCTGCGAGATATTTGACATATTTGGATAATTTCCAGCGGTGTGGAACTTATAGTTGGGGCTCTGCAGTTCTTGCCGTGTTATATAAGGAATTGTGCAAAGTGACTGACAGGAGACGTTCTGACATGGGTGGTTGTGCACTATTATTGCAATTATGGGCGTGGACTAGATTCCCGCCTATCTCTCCTGGAGTACCCGCGGTCACTGATGAGGAGGCCGCTTATGGACACGGGTAATTGCACTGTTGTCATTTGTAAATTATTCAAATATTTATGGCTGTTAATATTTGAATAATTATTGTGTGGTAATATATGTCGTCTTTTTGTTGCAGGTTTAACTTTTATGTGCAACGACAGACTGTGTGTGCACACATTCGCAGGTACCGGCATCGTCTAGACGTTATGCGCAGACGTGAGTTTTGTTGGAGACCGTACCTGGGTTTCATAGGTAATCCACCTCCTTCTGACACCGCCCGCAGATGGATCTCTGTCTGCCCACTTATTTGTTACCAGGTCGTGGTCTATCAGCAGCTCGATCGAGTTCTACGACAGTTTGGATATCAGCAGCCAATTCCACATACTCCGATTAGTTGTCTTGACCTGTTGACGATTTCCATTACTGGTAAGACAGACGTAGATTGGAAGGAGAGACATGCATTCTTTATCGCTCAGTGGGTAAGAACGCATACGACTCGTCCCAGTCACCAAATACTTTCACAATAGCTTTTTGCTTTGCCTTCTAAGCCTTCCTATACGATATATGGAATCCAAGGCTAGTAGCGATCCTTTCTTGGATAAGCCCAATCTTGACACTGGGCTACTCTCTTATCATCTCTTTTTAGGCGGTCAAACAACACTGTATTAGTCAACAACATACAAAGTTTCTATAAATTTAATAGCAATAACTCTACGCACCTAAGATCAATGAACAAATGAGATTTGAGTCCAACTGCTTGTGATCTTGGGTAAGAGACTGACTAGCACATGTGTGTTCGTTATTCCATGCGTCTATCACCCATTCGCTGCCACCTTTTTTTTGGTATGCTCTCATCCTCATTGGACAACCGGCGTTATAATCTTGACAAACCATAATCAACCTTTTCGTATCACTTTTCAGTACGACTGTTGTGCGATGATTTTCCATACAATATTGTTTAATTGCCATCTGTACATCTTGCTTGGTGTCAAAGATTTGGTCCTTATATAGCTCGTCGCCGATCTGCCAGTTAGGTATTTGTGCTCCATTCATATCATCAACTTCTTGATCTGGATATTCCCAATTAACATTCGTGAAAAGGCTAATTCTAGACCAAAATGATACATTACCATTTCCTGCATAATAACAAGTCCAAAACCCCAATATTAATGTGGTTTTAATATGATATTAGATTTTTTATTATAAAGCATTAATGGTAACGTACCTCCAACAAGAGGATCTTGCATTCCGACAATGCCTGGCGATGGAATTGGTTGTCCAACAGCATTAGACGGACAACAACCAAAATCACCATCGACATCCGTATCCGATGACTCGCTATCTGGAACAAGACCTTCATCACGCTCGTCCTCGGAACTATCTGTACGCCAAGATGGATTGTACATGTCGTGGGCAGGAATTCCTTCGTCTAAAATTTCTTGAGTTGTTGGTGCAAGCGTGGGGGACGCGACCTCATCTTCCGGATTATCCAATGGCACCATGTTTATGGCGATGATGTCAGTGCATTGATTGCTCGGTTGACTGCTGGATTGTCCACCGTAATTTACTTCTGCATACAATTCAACAAATCTTGACTCGCCGTGTTCAGAAGTGCTTGCATCTACTACTAACGTTACATCTTCATCATCGACAATTTCAACACCAACCCATTGCACGGGATTACCCGAGGCACATCTAGCGGTCAACCGAGCAAGAGTTTGACCACGTTGTAATCTCAACTTTTTGTATATTAACTTCTTCAGCTCGTGAAGATTGCATCTTGGACTCATGCGAAACATTTTTGCACCATCTTCAAATACTTGCCCGTTTGGACCAAAGTATTTTCTCCCATTATAATAAACAGTAGCTATTATAGCATTCCTACCATCACTCATCCTACAAAAATAGAAAAATAATGAAGATTCAACAACAATACAAAAGTAGTAAAACTTACATAAAAGGAAATATTTCGCAGTGGAGAATCACACCCGAAATGGAGTCATTTATAGCTCGTTATGGGGCAGCAACGCACCTGGACATATTTCGCTACTCCCCCTAGCGAATTAGGGGGGAGATGACACTTGACTCTTTCGTCATAATTCGCTATGACACGTAGCAAAAATGCCCACATAATTCGCTATGTGGTACAACGAATTACCTGGGGATGAGACACATGGCCTGCATTCGAGTTTACATGATCTGACTTGTCTGACACGTATTTCGCTACACAGTGTAGCTAATTACGTGTCCAACAGTGATGTGACACGTGTCCTAAAAGGACTGACCGGACTGACCTTTTGACCACGCATTTCGCTGCTCTGTGTAGCGAAATACGTGGACCAGTGAGGAGGTGACACATCAGCAGACGTAATTCGCTACACTCAGTAGCGAATTATCCTGCGTGGCAGTTTGGTAATTTTTACTGTGCGCGTGGCATTTTGGTAAATTTTATGATGAACAGTGACAAAATGGTCACTCTCCCTAAGATCATAGCTTAAAGTACGGTGGTAGTGTACTGTATATTCTTAAACGCTACAAATGGATAATGAAAAAGTGAAAAACTCAAAAGGCGGCCAGCTCTATACGTTTAAAGACATGAAGATAAGCATTAAAATGATACACTTTATATTATTGGAATGTAACTTTTTTTTTTTGGTTTAAACTTTATTCTTCTAGTTTATCAAGAGAGAAAATTTCTTATTTAAAATTTTTTAATTAAATATTTAATTATTTATATGGCCAATCCATTTCATTGATGAATTCAATTTGAAAAAGCTTATTTCATGATTTCTAAAACAGTGCTTACTAAAGTTGCTAGTCTAGAACTTAGCTTTTTATTGCATACAACATAAGTGAGGAATTTGTATATCAAGTTTAAAAAAATAAACACTGAAGCAGTCTGACTGTACTTAGGAACATAATGAACTCAAAATATACGGTTATACCTAAAGTGGGATATTTTAAAGCATATTATAAAATTTTGTCCCAATAACTTTCTCTTGTTTTTTTTTTTTTTTTTTTTTGGTAAAAACTTTCTCTTGTTTTTACTTTGCGTTATTTTTATATTATTCAACGTGAGATAATCTATTTTTTTACATACACATAACAAAGGTGGGTCCCATTTTTTTCTCCAATCATTTGTGGGTCCCTTTTATTATTTTGTTTCACCAACATAAGATAGTTTATCTATATCAACATAAGAAAAATGTTACCCTTTTACTTTTTCCTAATCACTTATTATTTTAGTTCTTGTATTTGTTTATTTATTTTTTAAATTTTCTTCCTATTAGTACCTCTTTCCTATGTTATCTTACTAACTAATGATATAATTATAAACTGTATCACAAATGAAATGATTGTTAGATGTTTGGTATAAGGTATTGTGTAGGATTTCCGAAAAACTGATTTTTTCTAAATTTTTAATTTTCAGATATTATCGTAAATCGAATGTTTTCATCATATTTTTAAAAATTGAGATTCCCGGATAAAAATAAAATTCTCCTCTACCAAACACGTGTTCAATGCAGCCAGCTTAAAAACCTGATTCAGTTTCAATCACATCAAACTTAAATTCATACTTTTTAAATTAACATTCATTAATGACATGATAATATATTTAAGATAATATAATTTAATTTGAAATATATTATAAAATATTTGTTGCCTTATTAACAGTTATGAAGTATGCGCGTAAGTATATGCGACAACAAGTAATACAACGCTTTTTTTGAGTCCCAATTATCATTCCCATAAGGATCTTGACATTTTTAACTTGACTGGAATTTGAAATTGCTATAACTAAAGTAAATCTAAAAAGAAAATAATAATAAAAGTAAATGTAAAATAATCAAAACTAATTTGAAATAGTAGGTAATACGTTACTTTTTTTTGTAAGGCTTTCCTGAATAAATTTTGGATTCAATTATTCTGATATATGTTGCACCGACACCGACACAGGACACGAGATACGATACGACACTCTAACACGTTAATTATAAAAAATGTTAAATTTCGACATGTAGGACACGTTTTGATATTATATAATATTTTTAATTTATTTAGTGTTATTGCATCTAATATTCAATAATTTATAAAAAAATAAAGCTAAAATTATAATACCCATCAATTTTGCAAAAAACCATAAGATATCCCAAATGTTTATATTAAACTTAATAAAATAGTAATTGTAATCCAACGAATCTAATAGTTGAAACTCAAAATGCAACGCAACGTAACCTTTGAACCTTTTTTGAGTCTTTGCAACGAGTATTGGAGTGTCGGGAAGTGTCAGTGAGTGTCGGGAAGTGTCGGACACGACATGTCAAGGATTTTGAAGTGTCGGTGCTTCATAGGTTCTAATGGATGGACAGTAATAAGAAATCAATTTAAAAAATGTTTTATTTTGTTTTTATAAAACAAAGGAAATAGAAAATATAAAATTGATTAAAGGATAAATCAGATATATAAGAAAAATAAGTTGGTGAAAATATTTAGAAAAATAGGTTGAGTTATTGGTTTTCCTTCCCCACAGTGTTGGAAAAATGATTTAGTTAACAACTGGCTCATCCAAAACAGTTAACAAAACTCACTTGTTAATTTTTAATCCCTTAAAGATTATTTTATCCAAAATAAACCACTATGCCAAATGGGATTTGAACTCTTGAAAATTCTGGTCCAATGTTACATGGAGCCTTCATGTCCAAAGTGAGACCCCTTGAGTGATCCCTCTCACTCACGTCCACGTGCTCAATGCATGTTCCAGAATAAGTTGTTTCCCAACAGCTTATTCTTAACGAGCCTCTAACATCCAGCCGAAATGCAAAAGACTTCAACTATAAAAAAAGTAGTGAACAACTGAGAGTAAACATTAATAATTAGATAATCAAACATTCATTCAAGCATTGTGGTTGAGGAACTACCTAGACCCAACCTTTAGAAAATTAGCTCATACCCATACGAGTTGAGCTTAAAAACAACAACAAAAATTAAAAGAAATTACAACTAAATCTGAAATCAAACTGCTCAAAGCCTCTATCAAAAGATAAGCCTTGCTTAATATCGAAATTACATAATTTTTTAGAGTATAAAATAAAAATATCAAAAAATAAAAACAACTCAGAGATCAGTGAAAAAAAAATAAAGAAGAAGGAAGTCCATACATTATGCCTTTTGCTCCTTTTATACTCCTTTTGTCATATGCACGGGCTGTGTGAGCTCATCTACAACATCCACGTGTACTTCGCTTCACAAATCGGGTGACCCATCTTCGCACAAGCATCCACGGTACACACTTAAAATCTGGCGCGCACACTATTGCGTAACTACCTTAACTAGCAAAACAACAGCTTAGTTTTTATTTTTTGGGTTTTTATTCTTTGCAAGTGAAATGGGTTGGTTCAGATCGTGAATTTTGGAGCTATTTGGGTTAAAGTAACGAGAAGGTGGTCTGATGGTTCAAGGTTTTATCAAGAAACCATCAAGCATTAGGGTCATTGTGTGGTTTGGCTGAATTGATGGACCAGGGAGAAAGAGGGTGATACAACCCCTACTTACCAAGTGTATCGAAGGGACAAGAATAGGAAGAAATGGGCTGTTTCTTCAGCACCAGGCCCATCAGTGGCAACTGGGCTCATGGGTATGGCTGGCCCGGGGGGAAATGAGAGTTAACACAGCTGGAGGTACCAAAATACTCTCTAGCAGAATGAGTATGGGAAACGTGAAGTTAGTTACATGATGGTTTAAAGGGGGGAGGAGGAATACGTTGCGGGGATCGGGAAAATAGAAGAATCTTGGGCCCTTTTGGGATTGGGAGAGAGTGGAACCTCTCAAATGTGTTCCACAACTATCTTTACTATTTTTCATTGTTAATTTCCAGTATTATTTTCTGAGTTGTCTTTCATGTAGAACAAACCTTGTAATGAACGTTTTGGTGTGAAGTTTTTGCTGTGATATTATAAGAACGAGGAAGATTCAGTTATATTCTTTGAGTTTGTCCTTAATTTGGTGGAATTCAACTTGGTCCTTATCAATTGGTATCAAAGCTCCGATCCTAGAGCTCTGTGGAATGGTTTGGACAAGACAAATGGAACACCGCTTGGAGTTGATAGAGGAAGGGCTGCGCCGAGGTAGTGCTAGGCATGAGGAGGTATGCTTAAGGATCGATGCAGGAGAGGCTCGACAGGAAGAGATCCTCCGACGACTTGGTGCTAGTGAAAGGGGAATGACAGAGATAATTAGAAGATTGGAGGAGATGAATAGACGAGGTAGAAGTCGTTCCAGAGACGGGGAGAACGAAACGAATGAAGACGAAGCAGAAGCAAGAGGAGAACGAAACCCATGGAGAGATAATTTGAACATACCTGTGGTTAGACGACTGGAGGTGCCTGTTTTTTCAGGGGAAGTCGCGTCCGGTTGGCTTTGTAAGGTGGAGAGGTACTTTACCGTGAATGGCGTGACTGAGAGAGAGAAGATGGCTGCTGTGGTCGTCTGTCTAGAAGGAGAGGCTCTCCATTGGTGTCGGTGGTGGGAGGTAGGTCACCCAAATGCTAGATGGGGTTTATTCCGGCGAGAACTACTCAGCCGTTTCCAACCGGAGGCTCTGGATAACCCGTATGGAGCCCTTTACACGCTAAAACAGACTGGTAGCGTGGCTGAATTTCGTGCTGAATTTGAGAAGATGGTGGGAGCTTTGCTGTTCGAAGACGAAGAGTTATTAAAGGGGGCGAGGTTGAATGGGGTGCGATTAAGCATCAGGGAGGAGTTGTTGATGTATCCCCACTTGAGTTTGTCGGAGACGATGAAGTTTTCTCTCAAAATCGAAAAGAGGAACACGCCGTGGAGAGATGAAGGATGGGGACCGATGGCAAGGAATTGGGCTCCAGGGGCTAGCAGGTCAATGGGCTCGAAAATGGGTTCAGGCCCAACTGAAAATAAAAGTTGGGGAATGAATCAATTGGGCCACTCTCCTTCGAACGGCCCAGTTCGCAACTCAGGGACCAATAACAGCAGCAACCTTAATCCTGGCACAGCTACCACAAGGGTCGGTACAAACGAAAACGGCAAGGAAGGTTCCACAACAAGAACAGCCGCGTCGATGGCCGGTAATCAAACCAACGAGGGCGGTAGCGGTCAGGGACGTCGGTTGTCTCAGGCTGAGCTACGGGAGAGGCAGGATTGGGGGTTGTGCTTCAAGTGTAACGAACGTTGGAATCCTAACCACCGGTGTCAGTTCCGACAACTTCACCTCTTGTTGGTAGATGACGACAGTGAAGAGGAAGGAGAAGGAGCGAGGCCGAAAGAGGTGGCGAGTGAAGCACCTGAGGAAAAGGATCGAGGGGAAGAGTTGCAGATCTCTTTGAATAGTTTGCTAGGGCTCACTTCAAACCAAACCTTAAAGGCTTGGGGAGAAGTTTCCGGCCAGCAAGTAGAGGTGATGGTGGACTGTGGTGCTTCGATCAATTTTGTGAGGGCTGAGATTGTTGAACGACTTGGGCTGACGGTGACTGATACCGCGGCTTATTTCGTCACGGTAGGCGATGGTCACAAGGTTCGTTGCCAAGGAGTATGCAAAGGTGTGGAGGTCAAGTTGCAGGGTGCCCAAATTATACAGGATTTGTATCTGATTGAGTTGGGTGGGGCTGATATAGTGTTGGGGTTGGAATGGCTTACGCAAATCAGTGAAGTTAAGGCTAACTTCAAAGAAATGACCCTACGGTTTGCACAAGGAGATATGGAGGTGGTGATAAAAGGGGATCCTTCTCTCTCTCATGCAGAGGTGTCCTGCAAGTCCATCTTTAAAGCACTCCAGGAGCAGGGACAAGGGTACTTTGTGAGTCCAAATCCGCGAGCTGAAGCAGAACCAGAGCCGATTTGGGAGGAATTGAGTTCCCTGTTACTGGAATATGAGGATGTTTTCCAAGAAGCTCAGACGCTACCTCCTGAAAGGGCCTGCGATCACTCCATCAACCTGAAGCCAGGAGCTCAGGTGCCAAATTTACGCCCCTACAAGTATCCTCATTACCAAAAAACAGAGATAGAGAATTTAGTGGCTGAGTTAATGGGAAACGGTTGGATTAGGCATAGTACCAGCCCCTATTCTAGCCCTGTGATTCTGGTACGAAAGAAGGATGGTAGCTGGAGGGTGTGTGTGGATTATAGGGAAATTAACAAGCTTACTGTGCCTGATAAGTTTCTCATCCCAGTAGTGGAAGAGCTACTGGACGAGCTGGGAGGTTCTATGATTTTCTCCAAGTTGGACCTCAAATCTGGTTATCACCAGATACGGATGAGACCAGAGGACATCCCCAAGACTGCTTTCCGGACTCACGAAGGACATTACGAATATTTAGTAATGCCTTTCGGATTGACAAATGCTCCGTCAACTTTTCAGGCACTGATGAATCACATTTTGAGACCGTTTCTAAGAAAATTTGTGTTGGTTTTCTTAGATGATATTTTGATTTACAGCAAGGATAAAAGGGAGCATGAGGATCAGTTAAGGCAGGTTTTGGAGGTGTTGAGGCAGAATCAGCTAGTAGCTAACCGAAAGAAATGTAGTTTTGGTACTGACGTGAATCGGCAAGTGTACCGAATCGCGCAAGTAATAAAATGATAAGTAAAGTTCGTATCCACAGAGAGTGTGTCTAAATCAATTAAACTATTCTTTTTAAGATTAAATATTCCAAGAGGTTTTTGACACGAATGTCAGGATTGTGAGGGAATTTGATTTGTAAAATAAAAGACGTGTTTTTGTTATTTTTGAATAATCAAGAATCCAACAAAACAAGGGTTTGAAATTTATGAGAAAAACGCTGCAGTTAGAGAACACTCACCGATGATCCCCACCTTTTACTCTGGATTAAGTTAAATATTAATATATATATCGTGAAATTAGATAATTATCATATAAACGTATCAGTAGTTAATTCTCAATCCCTTGAAGAATTAACCCTTTAATCTCATATAGAACCCTAATTCCTTGATGTGCCCTATATGAGATCAAGCATAAAGATCGATAATTAAAACATCTACAATATGAATCATGTCTATCCCTAGATCATGTTCATACCGTCGTTCTATTCCCTTTCTGGATTAAAGACCGCAGATCCCTCTTGTTGGCCCTAATCCTCAGATTTATTATCACTTATTAGATTGATCGGATCTAATAATAACAATAACAATACGATCAGAATAGAACGAAATTCAAAAGATAAATATATCAATAAAAACCCAATCCATTGTATCAGGGGTTCACAAGGGTTCGTGTCCCTAACCACAGCAAAAAGGTTCTAGCCAACCATTATCATGGCTAAAATCCAATATTCAAATGAAAACATAAAACTACAAGAACTACAGAAAGGTAGAAGAAGAGATCTCTCTCCTACTCTCCAGAGCTTTCGCCTCCCAAATGACCTCAGAGTTGTCCAGAATGAAAAATGTCTTCTTAGGGTTGTCTTGTGCCCTTTTTATGCACCTCAGAATCCTCCTTTTCTCGCAACTGACAGCTGTCCATCTCAACCCTACGCTTGGAGCGCAGGATCCACGCTCCAAGCGTGGAGCTTCTGCCTCTTTTCTCCTTGTCTACGCTTCAAGCGTAGGGTTCTACGCTTGAAGCGTAGACTCACTGTCTTGGGGTCTTTTCCTACGCTCCTTTATTTGACAGAAAAGTTTAACAGAAAGATTTAATTAAAATAAAATTGAATTCAAATTTCGAATTTAAAATCTGAATTCAACAGTTGCGCGATCCTCTGATGCTGCAAGCGCCATTCCCACGCTCGTAGCGTGGGCCTTTAGTTTCACTTTGTCCTTTTCAGCTCTAATTTGTGCATTTCTGCTATGAAATCAACATAAAATCAGTATACAACTTTAGATTAAGATATTTGACAAATTAACAATGATTTTGCCCTTTTCTTGCATCAGATTAAGTAACATTCTTCCTCTTTTTATCTTACAATTCCTTATATGCTGATCGCATATCAGGTACCGATCATGTGGAGTACCTGGGTCATATCATTTCTAAGGATGGAATCAGTGCGGATCCTAATAAGCTGAGAGCTATGGTGGAGTGGCCGGTCCCTAAAAACATTAAGGGACTAAGGGGTTTTTTGGGATTGACTGGTTACTATAGACGGTTCATCCAAGATTATGGAAAAATAGCTAAGCCTTTGACCAACTTGCTTAAAAAGGATGCATTTAAGTGGAATGGGGAAGCGGAAGAAGCCTTTAAGAAGTTAAAAGAATGCATGGTGTCTGTTCCGGTTTTGGCTTTACCTGACTTTGGTAAACTATTTACGGTGGTAACTGATGCATCCGGGAGAGGAATAGGTGCTGTGCTCATGCAAGAAAATAGGCCTTTAGCCTATATCAGTTAGGGATTCTCATTACGGGCTCAAAACAAGTCGGTGTACGAGAAGGAGCTCATGGCAATAGTGTTCGCAATCCAAAAGTGGAAACATTACTTGATGGGACGACACTTTATAGTGAGGACGGACCAGAAGAGCCTCAAGCATTTGTTGGATCAAAAAGTTCTGGGGGAAGAGCAGCAAAGGTGGCTGTCCAAGCTGATTGGTTTTGATTTTGAGATTCAGTATCAACCGGGCAAGGAGAATACGGTGGCCGATGCATTGTCGCGGCAGGAGTTTTTCTTTGGCATTTCTCGAGTACATTTATCCGATTTGGAGCTGTTGGATCAAGAAGTCCAGCAAGATAGCAAACTGAGGAGCATCGTTCAAGACCTGTTGGTGCAGCCTGATGCTCATGTTGGTTTTCGGTTGAGGGAAGGCAGGCTGTTTTTTAAAGATAGGTTAGTTTTGCCTAAAAATTCCAGTTTAACTTCTCCTCTTTTAAGCGAATTTCATGATTCAGGAGTTGGGGGACATTCGGGTTATTTTCGTACATATAAGAGGTTGGCTGGTTTGGTTTATTGGGAAGGTATGAAGAAGAGAATTAGAGACTATGTGGTTGTGTGCACCGTGTGCCAACAAAGTAAAATTCAGAATTTAACTCCTGCCGGAATGCTGCAACCGTTGCCAATTCCGAACACGGTGTGGGCTGACATCTCTATGGATTTTATTGGGGGGTTGCCCAAGGCATGAGGAGTGGATACCATTTTTGTAGTGGTGGATCGGTTGTCAAAATATGCGCATTTTTTGGCTATTTCTTATCCCTATACTGCAAAGGGGGTGGCTGATTTGTTCATTAAAGAAGTGGTCCGTTTGCATGGTTTTCCATTAACCATTGTATCCGATAGAGACCGGGTGTTCATGAGTTCTTTTTGGACCGAGCTTTTCAAATGTGCAGGCACTCAGCTTCATTATAGCACAGCCTATCACCCACAAACGAATGGACAAACAGAGGTAGTGAATCGGTGTTTGGAAGTGTATCTACGCTGCTTTTGTGGGCCTAAACCCAAGTTATGGCCAAAATGGGTCCATTGGGCGGAATATTGGTATAATATTACCTACAAGGATTCTACGGGCATGACTCCTTTCAAGGCTCTTTATGGTGTGGACCCACCAAATTTATTAAGATTTCAGCCTGCTCTTTCCACTAGTGAGGCTGTAAATCAAGCATTGGTGGAAAAGGATCTTATTCTACATGAATTGCAACATAATTTGGTGCTTGCTCAAAATCGGATGGTCAAACATGCAAACCAGAAACGTAGGGATCTCTCTTTCCTGGTGGGTGACTTGGTATATTTGAAACTCCAACCTTACCGTTTGAAAAGCATTGCCCGTAGGATCAATGAGAAATTGAGTCCACGGTACTATGGTCCGTATCCGATTATTGAGAGGATTGGGGAAGTTGCTTACAAGTTACAATTGCCGGCTAATTGTCTAGTACACCCAGTATTTCATGTGTCTCTCCTCAAACCTTCTTCCATTTCGGTTCCTAATGTTCAACCACTGCCCCCAATCTTGTCAGAAGGCTGGGAGTTATTAGTCTGCCCTGAGGAGGTGCTCCAATGGTGTCAGTCAGTTGGTGGTGACATGGAGGTTTTAATCAAATGGCGTGATCTTCCTGACTTTGAAAATACTTGGGAAGTGGCATCTGTTATCAAGGAAAAATTCCCTAATTCCCACCTTGAGGACAAGGTGCTTAAATTGGGGGGGAGGATTGATATAACCCCTACTTACCAAGTGTATCGCAGGGACAAGAATAGGAAGAAATGGGCTGTTTCTTCAGCACCAGGCCCATCAGTGGCAACTGGGCTCATGGGTATGGCTGGCCTAGGGGGGGAAATGGGAGTTAACACAGCTGGAGGTACCAAAATACCCTCTAACAGAATGAGTATGGGAAACGTGAAGTTAGTTACATGATGGTTTAAAGGGGGGAGGAGGAATACGTTGCGGGGATCGAGAAAATAGAAGAATCTTGGGCCCTTTTGGGATTGGGAGAGAGTGGAACCTCTCAAATGTGTTCCACAACTATCTTTACTATTTTTCATTGTTAATTTCCAGTATTATTTTCTGAGTTGTCTTTCATGTAGAACAAACCTTGTAATGAACGTTTTGGTGTGAAGTTTTTGCTGTGATATTATAGAACGAGGAAGATTCAGTTATATTCTTTGAGTTTGTCCTTAATTTGGTGGAATTCAACTTGGTCCTTATTAGAGGGGCTAGGGTTCTGTCTTGAACATATGATGAAATTGAGTAACCTTCGTTGGTTATCTTCTTTCTCTTCATAAATTCTAATCCACTTTCTATCCTTTTCCCTTTTTCAGTTTCTGACTTGGGCTAATTGTTGAACTCTGTCCAACTCTCTTTTGGTATCTTTTTTGGGTCTCTCTATCTTAAACACTTGGGTTTCTTAAAACCTTGAGCTTTGGACTTCTATTTGGCTGAAATACACTAATACAAGTCCATCAACAATTTTGATCAGAACGTGTTAAATCATTAATATTACTGGGTCAAAATATGCCATTTTAATTAAAACTTAATTAATACAATGATATTAAGAGTCTTTTTTCTGAGTCTCAACACACCCCAAACTCAAGCAACAAAACAGATCAGCACATTCACTTCATTAGGTAATCTGTCTCCATTATCAAAAATAAGTGTACCAATCAATGTTACTCATAATCAAACAACAATCTCTCTTGATATATTCTCTCTCATATTTTTCAAAAATAGATCATCATTCATCTTTTCAAAACAATGATTGACATTCAAAAAATCATATTAGAAAAAAAATAGTAATTTTTGCTTTCTCAGAACTTTACAATGATTCAAAGTAAGACAGAATAGATGAACAAAGGTTTGTACTTAATTCGGCAGTCAATCAGTCTCTAACTAGGCAACTTGGTGATCTTTTATTCCATAAAAACACTCAACCAATAGTGTGTGAATTTCGAATGCGTGAGTGCTTCAAGTGACTGTAGAATAATGACAAAAGAGATCTTGATTTTTCATTTCTTAATACAAAGCACAAAAATTTTGCCAGGAAAATTTAAAATTAGCAACTTTTTCACATTCTCACATTATAAAAAAAGATTCCACTTAATGCTCAAGGGTTTTGTTTCTCTCAATCTAACATTGGGAAAAGCTTTAGCATGGGCTTGGTAAGGCGCTTTTGTCTCATACATGGAACACAAACTTAGCTTCAATCAAAGGGGCTTGTATAGGTTGTAACCTGGCTTGGGTGAAAAGGTGAATTTAAGGGGACTAGCTAAGTTAATTATGATGGAGGAGAAGCACAATCATCAGGTACAATAAAACAATTCAATGGACACTATTTTGACTGTTATTTTTTTTTTCTTTTCATTCTTTTTGATAATCTTTTCCTTCTTTCTTTTTCATTTGACAACTTTTTCAAGGGCGGAATTTTACAGTAAATCACTCTCCAACCTTCAAAAAGTTTTGCTATTTCCCTTTTTTTAAATAAATGAAATCAAATTCTTCATTTTATTAGCAGCCTCTTACTTTCAATTATCTTTTTAGCCCAAAAACAACTTGTCTCTTTTTCTTCACTTTTTTCTTCTTTCTGCTACCATCATAACTGTGTGGCTAGGTCTATTTAAGGATTGGGTTAAAAGGGGTTATGAAATGAACAGGTTACGAGCTCAAAGTGAGTTTTCAATGGCTAAATGATTTGAGGATGGCCTTTTGGTTTTACAATGGTTGAATAGAAAAAAAAATGCCCTTATCCTCGCAAACCTAAATAAGTGATACACTTACTCAACTAAGCTCTAAAACAAGTTCTTCCTCAATTAACCCAATGAAGACCTCTTATGAAAGGAAAAAGATGACTGTTTAGGATCAATGACTCACTATGTTAGGTGTAGTCACCATCTCAAACATATGTTGTTACAACTCAGCACTTTGCATCAATCAATTCTTGTTCTCGATCTCTTACCGCTATTACCATACAACCATTAATCTACTTATCTCACCCTACATTCACACAGCTCTCTTGAGTTACTTTATTTCTATAAAACTTCAAGCCACCTAGTTGTGACACAAATCACTTACAGCTGAATAACATACAACTCTTAGAACATTTTAGAACAAATAATATGTCTTAAGTGGAGTCATGAATTTCTCTCAAAACAGCAGACAAAGCTAAAAGCAAAACCTACCTAACTATAAACAGCAAAATTATCAAATAAGAACATTAAAAAAATAGAAAATTTAAAAACAACATTTAATGACAAAACATTATCTAACTAAAAATAGCAAAATGAAAACCAGCAACTTATCCAAACAATAAAAAAAAATCGAAGATGCAAATGCAATCAGATTTCATCTCCCCAAACTTAAGAGGACAGTGTCCTCCCTGTTGCCTACATAGGTTACTAAAAAAAAATGCAACACACAAAATTAGTAACCTTATGGCTGACTCGACGGACCATGGAGAAAGAGAGACTAGGGTTCTGTCTTGAACGTATGATGAAATTAAGTAACCTTCGTTGGTTATCTTATCTCTCTTCTTCAATTCCAATCCACTTTCTATCCTTTGCCATTTTTCAGTTTCTGACTTGGGTTAATTGTTGAACTCTGTCCAACATGTCAAAACGTGTCGATGTCCGACATGTGTCCAACACGCACATTTTGAAAATATTAGCGAGTCGGTGCTTTGTTAGTAACAATCATAACAGTTATTTGAAATTGTGGGAAAAAATTTTCTTTTTAATATCGTTTGTACTTTTAGAATAATCATATCAGACAATATACTAACTATGATCATAATTCAAAACTCATAGCGGAATTATAAATACAAAAGCTTAATACCATACAACTTACATTTGCAGGAGTTAAGCAGTTCCCATAAACCAACAATGCTTAAAACTCATTCTACCTATGTTTAACACTAAATTCCTTCACCTTTTTATTTACTCTAGGAATTTTATAATTCTCCAATGATTCTAATTTCTTACAATGTTATAGGTTTATTTGTTAGTTTTGCGTGGGTTCAAACCGCACTCAATTTGGAGCACCGTAGCTCAAGTTATGAATTTACTAAGCAAAGGGGTGTTGATTTTGCAGGGCCCCGCGCTAATAGCAGCCAAAAGATAGTGGAACGGTGCCAACAGTGCCAGGGATATGATTTCCCACTGTTTGGTGGCGCTAATAGCGCCAAAAGCGCTACAGGTCTAGAGACAGGCACCAAAATAGGGAAATTTAACCTACTTTGGTACTTCACTCATAACTGGAGTTATTCTAATCCAATTTATACAATATTGGTCTCATTGGAAAGCTAAAAGAATAGTCCTTAACTTCCAAGAAGGCCAACGGATCTAGTTCTATCATATAGGATGTGAAAATTGGGCAACACTTTGTTGATATTTTCAACATTTGGCAATTTTTTCATCATGTACCTAATCAATTATCATCCAACAAAATTATACACTCCAACATCTAAAATATACCCTTCATCAAGCATATATTCTCCCATAGATATCTCATTTACATTATCCATATGATTACATATCCATGATACCTCAATTGGCAATTTTTACATAAGCCACAATACCAATACCTCAAATACATCAAGTGTGGCAAAAGACATCTCCCATGCTCACCAAAATCTCATAATATCAAGTGAGGTATAAATAGATACATATACCAAAATATACATCATGATCAAATATGACTTAGAAAATAACTATGAACAACCAAAGCATGGCAATACAAACTTATGAAAACATGTTCATATCCTAAGTCCATGATACAAAATATCCCACTAAGTGCATCAAACGAGTCTATCCAAAATGCCATGTAGTCCATTTGCACTCCATATCCATTTTCGCCTCTAAGTAGGCCACTTTCCCGAAGCTCGAACATGCTCACTAGTACCTGAAATGATGCCCCAAAACGTGGGGTGAGATATACATATATACCTCAATAAACCAAGTGTTCTTGAGGGTCACTCCACCCACTGGCTCACTCAATGTGCATGTTATGATATACATATGAACAATATAACATACAAAATCACATCAATCATTGGGCTCAAATCCAAGAACATCCACACCAGGATTCATTCAAGGACCCCATTATATAACTCCCGGGAACCTTCCTGGTGCCTCTCACATGGTTGAGACGACTCCACAGCAAAACCCGACTGGAACTCCCCACACAGACCTATTTAGCAAAAGTCCCACATTTGGATCTCCCTAGTACCGCTCCCAAAGATGGCCCCACGGCAAAACCCGACCGGAACTCCCCAAAGGAGCCTATTCTAGCGGAAGTCCAACCAATCACATCTACTGGCCAGAGATCACAAATAAAATATCACACATGTCACACACATGTCAATCAACATGTTAATAATGCATGAACATACTCTATCATACAATATCAAAGAGCACACATCCAACCACTACCCCCAAATGGGCATAGTGGAACACACAAGAGGATTAATCCCAGGACCAGTGGCGGAGCCACATGGTGGCTAGGGGTGGCCTCAGCCCGGACTAAATTTTAACTAAATGTACTAATCATGTATAATTATATAATTAATTATAATTTGGCCCAGTCTAGAATTATAATTTGGCCCGGACTAAAATTTATAATTTGGTCCTATCAAAAAATTAAAATATATTTGGTGAGATATTTGGATAAGTTGTGTTAAGTTATGTGTTCCATTTCCACTTATATAAAAAAATCAAAATGAATTTAATAAAATTATAAATTTTTTTATGCTCTCTGCTCAGGTGTTTTGTATTTAATATAATTTAAATATATTATAATATGAACTAACAAAAATTAAGAAAAATAAATACACATATAATTTTTCAGCCCGGGCTCCAATGGGAGCCCTGCTCCGCCACTGCCTAGGACAATGGAAGTTTACCTCTTTGAAGCTTCCATCAAAGATAGCTTTAAATACAATTCACTTCCTTCAAAAGTAGTCACACTTGAAAATTGCCACAAGATGGGTATCCGATATTCACCTACACAAGGATGTGAAGGCAACTCCATCAATCACTTATCTCAACAATTTAAATGCCCAACTACCATCAAAGTATCACTTAGGCATTTTATCAAACACCTAGCATGCCTTTTTTTACACTTCATGGACGATGTCCTTTCTCCACATACAACATCCTCTCATGAAATTTTAACACATTGATTCTCTTATTCAACAACAATTAACTATTAACCAATATTTCATAACCTAAACATATCAATTAATCATCATGAAACATATATGAAACTCCCTTGAAATCCATGAATATTAACTTTACAAATCCATTTCACTCTATTGAAATCAAAGCCCTTACCTTTAATAGATTCCAAGACACCTACCTTAGCTTCTCCAATGCAAACACCATGAAAATAACTTCATTTTTCCTCCAAACACAAGTGCAGGTCGCAATCTTCAAGGGGAGGAAACTCACCCCACAAGCCCGCCCAAGATGATCTACTTTGTGGGTTATGTTCACAAGACCATAAACTAACTTTTTTGTGTAATAGGATTTTTTAGAGAACGGCTTGGTTAATGAGTAAAAGCTTGTCCTTGGTACATCAATGGAGTTCAAGCTCCAAGCTTAGAGAGAAAGGGAGGGTCGATGGTTTGACTAAAAATAGGAGAGAGAAAATGTGTTTTTCTCACTTAAGTAACTTGTCATGTGTCTTTATTCTTTAAGTGCAAGTGGGTCCCACATGTCACTTAACTAACTTAAACTTACCTATTTAATTCATCAAATTCACAATCCATCAGTTTTACCCTAACCCAACATATTTTATTCCCCATGTCAGTATTTTCAATTTCACTTTTACTGGTGCAATTATACTGCCGTATTTTATCAAGTAAAAATTACTATTCATCAAAATTTCTCAAAATATAGCTACGAACTCCAAATTTCATTATGAATCCATTTCCAGTATTATTTTCCTCAAACTAAGCTTACCCCAAATCTTAGGATTTTCAATAATTAAACCCTCTAACCTCTATTTAGCATTTAATATCATAATTAATATGTGACGTGTTATATTAAACACTTGGGCTTCTCTACAACCTTGAGCTTTGGGATTCTATTTGGCTGAAACACACCCATACATGTCCATCAACAATTTTGATCACAATGTGTTAAATCATGAATATGACAAGGCCAAAATATGCCATTTCAATTAAAACTTAATTAACCCAATGACATTAAGAGTCTATTTTTTGAGTCTTAACACCTTCGAACTCAAGCTTTTGCTTGACGCTTCTTCACGTTCATCTTTGAAAGTTTAAGAGAAAAATAAAATGATGCAAAGATAGACAAGAAGAGTTGCAAAACTCGCTCTTTGCAAATCCTAGTGAGATCACCCTATGCATATCATAACATTAAATGGATTGGACTAGGATGAGTCAACATACTTTATTTGATGGATGAGAATGAGTCAATCATGAGTCAGTATACTTTATTTGATTAGATAAGATGAGTTATCTATGAGTCGAAATATCCTAGCCAATAAAAGGAAATAAATTCTATGAAACCCATATCTCGAGCCTAAAACTTCAGCTATAAATAGGGGCTTAGCCTAACCAAACTAAGTCACTTCCAATCCTCAGCATTTCTTTTCTCATCTTCTCATCTTTCTTCTTATTTTAAATCTTTATTTTGTTATTATTTTTCTTTGGCTACCAACCGCGCTTCTTTTCCCATATCTCTTTTTCTTCTAAAAGTCATCAAACATGTAGACTGGTCATCATAATCCCTAGGGAGTCATATGTTAACTTTATATGAATTTTGTTTGTAATCTCGATGTTTACTCTGTTGAGGGGAAGCATACCAATAGTAGATTTCACACTTAAGAGTGAGATTATTGGGATATTCAAGTTTGATTAGTCCCACATTGATTGATAATGGGCTAAGTGAAGTGCCTATAAGTGGAAGGACCCATGAACATAATGCCTTAAGATTTTGGGTTGAGATGTGGTGTCAGATCTATTTGCTACAGTTGGAGTAGCTTAGCCCATTGATGGTGGTTCTCTGCCACGGGCTTCCCCCGGACCCACCTCATAATTGTATCAGAGCTGGACTGGGCTCAAGTGAACCTAGTTAATATGGCTAGAGGTGGGTTGAGTGCTTTGGGCATAGGTACTCGGTTAAGGAGGAGCATACCAGTGTTGGGTTTCACACTTGATGGGGAGATTATTAGAATATTCAATTGTTAGTCCTAGATTGATTGGTAATGGGTTAAGTGAAGTGCATATAAGTGGAAGAACCCATGAACCTAATACTTTATGGTTTTAGATTATGATATAGTGTCGGACCCACTTAATATGATGGTGTAGCCGTAACCCGTTGGTGGTAGTTCCCCGTCATAGGCTCCTTCTAAACTCCCGTGACACCAAGTAGTTAGAGGGTAAGGTTGGGGAATAATTGAACCAGTTTGGATTGAATCGGTTTTCACCAACCAAAACAAAAACCAATCTAATCCAATTTAATTTTGCAAATTTTTTTCGATTTTCGGCTAATTCAGTTATAGTTTTTTCGGTTTGGTCACCACGGTTTGAATGAGTTTGGATCGATTAATGAATATCTCTATTTAATGCTACATTTTTTGCCATAAAATTTGAGCAAATCGAAAATGACACAAGATTTCGGAGTAAAGAAATTGCAACCCAAGCATGCCAGTTGTATTAATGGATTGGGCTCAATTTGGGCCAAATTTTATGGATCATCTTGTGTTATTCTTGGAATGCGCACAAAGTCTAAGCTTCTGATACGCTTGAGGCCCAGCACTTTTTTTAGTCACGGAAATTATAGAGCAATGCTTAGGTAGGTTTTATTCTGTTTTGCTCCTATGTCTAGGTTTAAATTTTAAATCTTTATTTAAATTCCATTCACACAAATAAAAGAAAGCATAAGTATTATGAAAATGTTCCAAGAGAAAAATACTACAAAATATGAATAAGTACCGAAATCAGACGAAGTGCTTATATTCTGGGTGTTTCTATTGTGCCACATTTCATGCTTTTTTCCATAAGAAATTATATAATGAAGGTTTAGATTCAAATCTTGCTAAGATAGATATAGTGTACGTTTAATGAAGAGAGAATAATCTCCATATTACATAGTGAAAATATTGTAAAATAATATGCACTACCAAAAGAAAAGGGTAGATGCATCAATTTCATATCTAATGGTACTGTGTTCTTCCCTTCAAATCAATTAAATTTGTTTAATTAATGGTTCTGAGTGCCTTCCAATCTGGTGTTACTTTGTCAGTATAAATCAGGAATGTTTGGTATTTTTTAAAGTATATTTTTAATCAGAATAAATAACCACTTTAGCTTGTGGATTCTATATTTCAAAACTCTTGGCAAATCATACATTATACACCATGAATTTGTTGTTTGCTTTACTAACGATACTTGAATTTTATGGCTCAAATACATCTAACCAACTAATTTAGCGAGGCTTTGTTTCTTTGGGAAGGTTATAATTACAACCCCTTACAATCATATTTTATCACTGTTGATTTCCGTCAATCAACGATTATCATTTTAGCAAATTAAACTAATTAATTAATTATTAATCCACAATAAATGATAACTGTTGATTGATGGAAATCAACGGTAATAAGGTATGGTTGTAAGAGGTTATAAAAAAAGATTATAACTATAACCTTCCTCTTATTTTTTACGTAATATTATAAACTATTATGGTTTCACTTTTTCTAGAAACTACCTGCCTAGGATAATTTCAATTAGGAACAAGTTGTCATATAAAATTTGGGAAAAAGAAGTATGTTTTTAAAGGATATAAGTTTGTGTCTTTTTAGGCATTTTACATAAAGTCTGACTGATCAGATTTTATGTAAATCTGAAAAGTTATTTTTTTCACTTTACACGTCAGCGATGTGATCGGAGAGAGAAAAAAAGAGAACAACTTTTCAGATTTACACAAAATTTGACCGGACTTTGTATAAGTCACTAAAAAATCACAACTTGTATCTTTTTAAATGACACTCAAACCATAAAATTTATATTAGTACCATCAAACTATTGATGTTGACAAGCATATATTAGTAATATGCTATTGAGCCTTGTTGCACTAGCTCTACCTATAAGGAGTTAATTATCTAATAACCACAATTGACATTTTGTTTCTACTGAAATTTGTTTAACTATAGACGATTTGGAAAGAAAGTTACTTCCCCATTGTGGACTCTCTGTTTTTCAACAGTATCTAAGCACCAAAGTAGATAAGAGTGCGGACGACACAACAACTCTAAAGCAAAGTAAAAGGAAAAGAAAAGAAGTTCTAAAAATGAAAAAGTGCTGGAAAGTAAAAAACACTTGAATGGAATCCTTTTTCTTCGCTATGCATGTGAGACAACCCATATTCGTTTAACCTTGCTATTTCTAATAAGAAATTTCGATCATTTCCATTTCAAACTCACAAGTGTTGAGATACTTTCCATTCACTATTCGTTTGACCTTGTGTTTTAACTTCGATTCCACACTCGTTTCCGTCGCAACATTTAGTCATTTCAAATGGTCCCTTTCATAAAAGCTCTTTAATTTTCCGCATTAAATCACCGTTCTTAAAAACTTTGTGCTTTACAGAACTCCTTTGCCACAGGTGGTAAGGAGCTTGGACCCTTAACGAGAGGTCTTGAGTTCGAGTCCTGGGAATGGAAAAAAAAAAAATTTGGGAGAGCCGCTCTCGAAAGGATCCGACGGTGCTCGATGAGGATTAGTCTTCGGTTACGGTCGGAGGATACGTTTAAATTTATTAAAAAAAAAACTTTGGGCTTTATTATTCTATTATAATGCATTAAATACACCTCCTTATAGTAAATTAAATGGTCCAGAGTCCAGTAGGATTTCTCTCTCTAGTCCTAAGCTCTAATTAAACGTGTATATGAAAAATAAAAATAAAAATAAAAATAGTAAAATGCATTGAAGAAAAATAAATAAAAAATTAATTACTTCCCATATAGGATACCTGTGATTTATCTAAAAAATAAATAAATAATAAAATAAAAATAATTTGTCTATTTTATTTCAATATCATTTTTGTTTGATACCAATTCCTCTCCATCCAATGTGGAGGATATTAATCATTATTTTGTCTTAGTAATTGATAATTAAATAAAGCTGGACCTGACTTTGCTGCAATTCTACTAATTTATTACTTGAAGGAGACGAAAAGTATCTAGAAAGTGGAAAAGATGATAAATAAATGAAACCATGATCAAGCACGTGATGGGGAACATGGATTTTCCACTATCTGGGGGATGTTCACGGTCACAACAAAACCAACCACACAAGTGCCCATGACACTCAGTATCTGTTTGGGTTTTCCAGATAATGCTTTCATGTTTTGTTTGAATAAGAACAATTTTCACATGCTTTTCAATTTTAAACACCAACAGCAAAAAATGTTGGGTTAACCTTTTATGTTTTCATAGGCCCAATGATTACTTTTATTGGGTTTTGCCCAAATTACGCTTTGTCGGGAGCAATACTTTATACCGGACAATATCTTTTCTTTTTTTCTTTTTTGGTAAACAATATCTTTCCTTTTTCTTCATCCATTTTGTGTACATTTTTAAATTATTAAATAATGTGCAATGTTTTTTTTTGGTGAAAAGATATGTGCAATGTTATTACTATTTTCATGATACATAACAAAAAATTATTTACCCGGGAATTATTGGTATTTATATATTTTATAACAGGGAAAAAAGTATCTAATGTTACTTTAGATAACTTTATCTAATGTTCATTGAAACAACGTTGTTCTGGGGTTGAAAATTTAAAAAATTATTTAACAAAAAAAAATAGAATGATAAAGACTATTATAATCCTGAAACAAATTAAAATTACAAAAACACTATGATTTTCGCTCCAAAACAACATCGTTTCGATGAATATTAGATAAAACTATTTAAAGTAACTCTAGAAACAACAAACCCTTTACAAAAATTATATTAAAATTAAACTCTATAATGTAAAAGTTGGAAGACAAGATTGTCAACATCGTTAAACTCCTAATTGGCAGATAAATCGGATCAGATAATTACATATACAATTAACAGGATGTAAACGCGTAATTTTTTTTATATATAATCTGGATGTGACCCCTTCAACTTTTTCGGGTCACCTTATTTTCAAAATATGACTCCGAAGGCTATCTTTTCATTAAAACATCAGATGTATTGAGCTTCGTCAGCAAAATAAGAAAAAAATTAATCCCCCCATTTTAGAAGAGATGTATGTCCTCTGACCCCAATTTTTTTTTCCAAGAAGTTGGTTGATTAAGGATTTGATATATTTACGTATACTAGGTCAACATTTTATTAATGATATTTTTACAAAATTTGGATTGGAAAGAATATCTCTTATCAGAGAGAACACGGTATCTGATATGAAAAATGAGAGATGATTTCAAAGAATCTTATTCAATGAATACAATCCACTTACAGTATCCTACATATATACATCAAGGCTACTGCATAACAAACTGCATAACAGAACTAACAACTGTATAACAAAACTAACTGAAATAACAGAAAAGTCAGTAAGTCAGTAACTGAATTAAACATCTGTAGACTCAGTGACAGGTGAAGATTCTGATATCCCCCCACAAGCTGGGCGATGGATGTCCATAAGACCAAGCTTGGAGAGAAAAACCTTGAAAAGATTCACATGTAAGGCTTTGGTAAAAAAGTCTGCGAGCTGGTTGTCTGATGAAACAGGTAAGAGATGAATCAGTCCAGATTGAATGCGTTCTCTTGTAACATGGCAATCTATCTCTATATGCTTTGTTCTTTCATGGAAAGAAGGATTGTGAGCCAAGTAGATTGCTGAAGTGTTGTCACAATACACAGCTGCTGGTTTGGATTGTGGAATTTGAAAATCTGTGAGTAAATAATGCAACCATTGGATTTCACATGAAAGTGAAGCCAAAGCTCTATATTCAGCTTCGGTTGAAGACCTTGAGACAGTTGTCTGTTTCTTCGATTTCCAAGAGATTAAAGAAGATCCCAAGAAGACACAGTAACCCGTGACTGATTTTCTGGTATCTGAGCAGCATGCCCAATCCGAATCCGCAAAGCCACTTAGTTGCATTGAAGATTCTGATGAAAAAAAAAGACCAGCTGCTGGTGAGGTCTTGAGGTATCGAACAATGCGCAAGGCTGCTGTATAGTGTAAGTCAGTGGGTTTAGCAACATACTGACTTAATTGTTGGACTGAAAAGGACAGATCAGGTCTTGTTGTCGTCAAATATAGCAGCCTTCCAATGAGTCTTCGATAGGAGGCAGGATCAGGTAATGGTGTTCCGTGATCATGGCCTAGCTTGGTGTTAGGATCCATTGGTGTTGTTGCAGGCTTGGAAGCAAGTTGACCAGTATCAGAGAGGATCTCAAGAGCATATTTGCGCTGGTTTAGTATGATGCCAGCCTTGGATCTTGATATCTCAAGACCCAAAAAAAATCTCAGAGTACCTAGGTCCTTGATTCGAAACTGTTCATCAAGATGAGCTTTGACTCTTAGGATTTCATCTTTGTTGTTGCCTGCTAGAACAATGTCATCCACATACACTAAGAGGGCAGTGAATGAAGATGCATTACAAAGAGTGAAGAGTGAATGATCTGCTGATGATTGAATATAACCAAGTGATGTGAGAGAGGAAGACAACTTTGCATTCCATTGCCTGCTTGCTTGTTTCAATCCATACAAGCTTTTCTGTAATCTACAAACTTGATTGGAATTGGAGCTATTCATGCCAGGTGGAAGTTGCATATAGACCTCCTCTTTCAAGTCTCCATGCAAGAACGCATTATTTACATCCAATTGCTCAAGAAACCAGTTTTGAGAGGCTGCAATAGATAGCAAAACTCGAATTGTTGTTAGTTTAGCAACTGGACTAAAGGTGTCAAAATAATCAACTCCTTCAAGTTGAGTGAAACCTTTTGCCACAAGTCTAGCTTTGTATCTCTCTATGGTGCCATCCGAATGATACTTTATTTTGAATACCCATTTACATCCAATGGGTTTCTTCCCAACAGGTAAGTCAACAATAGACCATGTATTGTTTAATGCAAGAGCATCTAGCTCAGATTGCATGGCTTGCTGCCACTGTGGAGATTTTGCAGCTTGGGAATAAGTTTTTGGTTCTATATTGGTGGTGACATTACAACAGAATTGGGTATATGAGGGAGAACAGATATTGTAAGACAAAACAGAATGGAGAGGGTATTTTGGATTACCTGTGATGCTGTGAGGAGTGATAACTGAAGCAGCAGATGGACCAGTCATGTGAAAATCATGTAGATATGATGGTGGCTTACGAATTCTTACTGATCTTCGAACAGTAGGATTGATTGGAATGTCATTTGTGTTTGGCTGGGCATGCTGTAGTTGAGGATTATGAAATGGAAGCATGTCTTCAAATAATAGGGGATTTTGGTGAAGATTCTGAGAAATATTTGAGGGAGCAGATGCAGATGAATGAATTTGTTGAGTGTAAGGAAAAACAAGTTCTTGAAAAATGACATGTCTAGATATAAAAACCTCTTTGTGATTGAGATCATAAAGAATATATCCTTTTGTCCCTTCCTTGTATCCTAGAAAAATGCTTTTTCTTGCTCTAGGATCAAGTTTTCTGCGATGAGCAGTGATAGTGGATGCATAAGATAGACAACCAAAAGGTTTCAAATGTAGAATGGTGGGTGAGTGACCATATAAGACTTCATAAGGACATTTGTGATTTAGAGTGAGTGTAGGTAGTCTATTAATGATGTGTACAGCATGTGTGGCAGCAAATGACCATAAATTGATTGGGATATTTGATTGAAAAAGTAGTGCTCTAGTTGTGTTAAGGATATGTTGATGTTTGCGTTCCACAACTCCATTTTGTTGGGGAGTTTCAACACATGTGGTTTGATGGATAATGCCTTTGGAAGAAAAGAATTCTGTCATAAGGAACTCAACACCATTATCCGATCGGATACTTTTAAGTGTGGTATGAAATTGATTTTCAATAAACTTCACAAAGTTTTGAATGTGTTTTCTGGTTTCATGTTTATTTTTCATTAAAATGATCCATGTGAAACGAGAAAAATCATCCACTAATGTAAGAAAATAGCGATGACCATGAATGGAATTAATTGAGTATGGACCCCAAATGTCAGTATGAAGTAACTCAAAAATATGCTTGGATTTATGTTCACTGTTTGGAAAAGAAAGCTTTCTTTGTCTTGCATAATGACAGGTATCACAAGGTGTAGTGTAAGAAGAAGGTATAAAGGGAAATTTTATTGATAGAGTTTTCAAACAAGTATGAGAAACATGTCCTAAACGTAAGTGCCACAACAAAGAAGAATTGGAATTGCTACTGGAAATATGATGTGCAGTAACATTGAAAGACTTGTCTTGAGGTAGTATGGAATTGTTTTCATGCTGATCAAGAATGAATAGTCCACCTTGCTGCTTAGCTGTACCAATCCTCACATTCGAAGGTATCTGTGTAATGGAACAAGAAGAATTTTGGAAGGTTAAGATACAAGGTATGGAATTGAGTAATTTTGTAACAGAAATCAGATTAACTTGAAATTCTGGTACATATAAGACATCTTCAAGTGTAAGGTTGGGAGTTATATGAACTTGGCCAGAAAATCTTGCAACTACAGAAGATCCATTAGGTAAAGAAATAAAAAGAGGAACAATTTTATGAATAGTTTGGAAACTAGAACGAAGAAAAGATATATGGTCGGTTGCTCCAGTGTCTAAGATCCAACGATTGGTGGCTTTACCTGTAGTATTAGCACTGCAAGATGTAGGTTCATTGTTGTTGGAAGTATGAACAAAATTGGAAGAAGCATTCGGTGGATTCAGGTTCTTTGTAGCTTGCTGAAGAATACCAAGCATGTTTTGACATTGCTCTTGAAGAGAAGCGAGATCAAAAGTCTGATTGTTGGGTTCTTCCACATCATGATTTTCAGTTTCAGAATCAAGAAACACATGATTGGCATGAGAATTCTTGGAGCTATATCCTGGAGGATAACCATGTAGTTTGTAACATGTATCTACTGTATGGTTATTCCTCCCACAATGAGTACAAGTTTTCATCTGATAGGATTGACCTCTTCCTCCATATACATGGCCACGACCACGTCCTCTTTGAAAGGAGCTACGACCACGATTGGATTGACTCGAAGCATTATAAAGAGCTCGAGAATCTGTTTCTGTGATAATGGCTGTGGTAAACTCGCGTTCTTGTTGTAGAACCAGTGAAAAAGCTTTGTGAATAGAAGGAAAGGGTTCTAATAACATCACCTGAGAACGTACATTGGTAAATTGATCATTCAAACCTTTCAAGAAACGGATGACAAGATCACGGTCTCGTTCAGCTCTTATATGGATTCTTGCTCCACATGTACAAGGTGGTAGAGGCTTTAGGCTTTCAAGTTCGTCCCAAAGCGTCTTTAAGCGAGTGAAATAATCTGTTACAGAACTATCACCTTGATGAAGATGATAAAAATCTTCTTGAAGAGTAGAGATGCGAAAAAGATCAACTTGGAAGAAACGATTGCGTAGTTCTATCCAAGCATCAGAAGCACGATCGACCCAAAGAATGGATTGAGCAATAACTTCTGATATGGAACGATGTAACCATGTTAAAACAATGGTATTGCAGCGATCCCAAGCAGAAAAAAAAGGATCCTCAGCAGCTGGAGGAACGATGGTGCCATCTACAAATCCAACTTTGTTTTTGGAGCGAAGGGCCATTGTCATGGATCGAGACCAAGAATGGTAATTGCTTCCTGTCAATAATGAAGGAACAAGAATTTGTGATGGACTTTCACTTGGATGCAGGAAAAATGGATTTCCTGGGTTGGTAAGAAAATCTGTATAGTTGGCCATAGCAAGAAAAGGATGAAGAACGTTGAACACAAATCTTGAATAGCAGCGGAAGAATTAGAAGAGAAGATCTTGAAAATTTGATACCATCTTATCAGAGAGAACACGGTATCTGATATGAAAAATGAGAGATGATTTCAAAGAATCTTATTCAATGAATACAATCCACTTACAGTATCCTACATATATACATCAAGGCTACTGCATAACAAACTGCATAACAGAACTAACAACTGTATAACAAAACTAACTGAAATAACAGAAAAGTCAGTAAGTCAGTAACTGAATTAAACATCTGTAGACTCAGTGACAGGTGAAGATTCTGATAATATCATCTTTCTCTTTGAAGCTAACAACAAATTATTCAAAGACGTTTTAACAACTGTCATTTAAAACTTTTCCCTCACCAGAATAAAGAAAATGGGTCCACTTGGATTATTCTATACGTAAGTAGTGTATGCTCCTAGCAAAATGGACTAAAAACAGGAAATATATAATTTTACGGCGGAAACATTTACACTGGTTTAATTGTTAATAATTAAGTGACATTAATAGTCTTTCAATCACAAAAAAATGATATTAAAATATAAGTTACAAAGTTTACAAAAAAAAAAAAAAAAAATACCAGTTACAACCTATGTTCTCTTGCAAAAACTTTTTTTTTATCATTAATCAAATGGTAAAAAAGTGATTATACGATGTTGTAAGAAGAAATAGGTTGTAAGTATAATTTCGCCCATTAAAATAATTTTTATGTACAAATTGAATTAATCTCAATTTAATTGATATATTTTTTGGGTACATAATTGATATTATTTTTTATTATTCCAAAACTAAATTAATATCAATTTTCTTAGAAAACTAAATTAACATCACTTTCAAGTTTCAATTATCATGAATTAAATTAACTAGGGAGATATTATGCTTACAATCTTATTTCTTTTACAAACCACCTTTACGGTTGTTGGATCAAAATCAAATCAGTAGTGGTTACTTAATATCATTTATACCCGTTGATTTGATTTTGATCCAACAATCATTAAAGTGGTTATAAGAAAAAAAAGATTGTAAGTATAACTCTCTCATTAAATTAACATCAAGAGGAAGGTTATATTTACAGCCTATTTTTATTTACAATATCTTACAACTATATGTTAACTCTTGATTTCCGTTAATCAACGGTTATCATTTATTGTGAGATCTTGTTGGAACAAATCCCCTGTATCAAGAGAAGATATTTGATCTCATCCAATGAGGGAATGGTGCGCCACTTTAGTTGCAAATGAATGTCATCTTGTAAACTAAATGTGCTACAATTCTGATTTGGTTGGTTGAGAGAATCAGTGAGTTAGTTGGTTCAAATTTGAATGCAACTACTCAATGTATCTGGACTCAATTTGGGACAGAGTGGGGCGCATAAGTGAGTGATCATATGATAACCATTATGTCAGAATCATGAAAGGATAAGGACCTAATCTCATAAGGATTCAAAATGAGAGTTGTTGGCAATTTTGAATTGCAACAAATCCTCCCACTTATGCGCACAACTTGAGGGATTTTCTAGTGAAGAAATTCTTCTCATTCTCTCCCTACTAAACAAACATCTTATGCGCACAAAGGGTTAACATTTCCTCCTTAGGATTTTCACAAAAACCTAGCCTATTCTCCTCACCTTTGCGCCACACTCTAGTGAAGTTTTCATGTTGAAGACTTCACTTTTCTAAACACTAAACCCATCCTCCATCTTCACCTATTGAGCGCATAGCAAGCCTCACTGTGGTGGTCATCTGGTGACTTTCAAGAAGGCGTTCTTGCTTTATTGACGAAGGGTGGTATGGATCAACGTTAGATGGTTTGAGCCCTTCAAACCTGACAAGTGATCTCCCTGACGATCAGATCATAAACAAGGTAACATCATGCTGTCTTAAAGCATGAATAACTGTTTGCATGTGTGTTTTCGCGAGGAAAACTTTTGTTTTTCCCTCTCACATGCATCGGCCTTCAAGGCCAGTTAACTTTCAGTCACTAAATAAATAGATAAAATAGAGAGACAAAAAAAAGAGAAAAAAGGAAAAAGAATAATTTGGTTCTTGAACTGGTTCATAGAAACCAGTTCGGTTCTTAAAAATCAGCTCAGTTCTTGAACTGATTCTTAATAATCAGTTCAGTTCATGAATTGATTATTTAAAAGTCAGCTGTTTTAAGTGCAGTTTAATTAAGTTTAGTTTTTTTTTATTCTTTTGCACACCCCTACTACTCCTTTCCTTTAAATTTCAAATTTCTTATTTGATTTATATTTTAAATTTTATCTCAATTTAAAATTCTCGCTAATTGCACAAAATATTTTATTTTAATAATCAAATATAATTTATCATAAAAAATTTAAAAGTGGATCCACATCTTCTTTTAGGTCAGATTTCATGCTCTTTGCCCACAAAAATAATTATATATGTTATTTTTCTATATTAGTTAGTCTAAAGAAATTTATTTATTATTTAAAAAATTAAAAATACATTAGTTACTAATTTTATTTTATTAATTTCTCTTAAAATTGTGCTTACTTGACAAATTACAATGCAAAGGGAAAATAAATAACAATCGAAAGGAATCAAGTTATTTTAATTTGAGTATGGATATGTCCCACTAAAAGGATTTGTTTTATTGTCAACACTAAATGTAAGGGCCATCATGAGACAACCTTATATATATACAACTAGGGCAGACAATGTAGAGAAAAGATTAGGTTATTCAATCCCTTAAAAAAGTGATATTTTCTTCCCACCCACAAAATTGTTTAGTGAAGAGTTTCTGTTTGTTTCTCTTCATGTATGAGTATCTCAATGTAACAATGTCCTTAGATGAAGTGGTATAGATCAAAACTCTATGGAGGAGTCAATCTGAATTTCTCATATGAAAGCTGAGAGTGAGGAAATAGTGTGGTAACTCTTAAATTTGGTAGAGTAAAAACTCATAAAATAATGAATGCAAGATGTCTCTTCAATGGCTGAATAGTGAAATTTATGGATGAAAAAATATTCACTAATCATGAGTTAGTCATAACCGTTTTGTCCAATAGGCCTCATTATTGTAAGTGAGGCAATTGTACCTCTAGGACGTATACAAGATGAGCAGGTGAATGGATAAGAAATAATTTTCTATGAGGGTGTAAAGTCTCACTTTAGGAAAGTAGGGAAGTGACCTCTTAAATGAGCTTCTAATAGCCAACCCATGAGACAGTGCTGGTGAGGCCATTCTAGAACACCCACTACCTTGAAAAATTGATGTGTGTTTTCATATAACTCAAATCTTATTTAACATCCAATCATCAAAGTCAGGCTAACAAAGGAGCTAACATCGACCTAATAAGATTATGAACCTTTGCAAATGACATTTACTTCACCTCAATGAACCATCCCAAGCAATGGTCAAGCATAAACCGATAATAACATCATTTTCATCAAGGTAAAGATTAAAGAAGAGACTAGACTAGGTGAATGGAAATTGGGTGAAGGAGCTAGCTAGTGTATTTTCGTCTTAATTACTGCACGTACGTTAAGATTCCAATGGAAATGGAGATCTTTGTTGGAAGTATTTAAGTATGAGTTATAAAAAATACCACATCGTCTAGACATAGACCAAGTGATAACCATATAAGTACAAAGAGACCCATAAACCTACAGCCTTAAGATTTTGGGTTGAGATGTGGTGTCGGCCCACTTTGTGGTTTATCACTTGGCCGATTGATGGATAAATTCTTTGCAAATATTTTGGGCTCCTGTAACACCCCGTGTATACCCGGTTTATTAACATGTCATCGTATTAAGCTACACTTAATTAAAAATGCGGAATAATTTTTTCTTTAATTCAATTATGACATCATTAACCTTAGCCAAGTTGATTACTTAATTAATTTTCATAAAAACACTGCCTGTATGTAAATTGCAAGACAGATAACTGAAATACCTCAATATATAAATATAAAGTGAGTATCTAAGTCACAGAACTACACACGTAGCCTGGCCAATATCCTGATACATTATTACAACTGAAGCCTAGAAACATAAAGTCAAGTCAATGCGACATGGATAATCCCCATGCTCGCCAAATAAGGCAACAACGCCCCCACAACAGTCTCAACAGCAACAAAAATATAATTACTGAAGCTAAAAGCATAAAAGCAACAAGCATATCCAGCATCCAACATGTCGGCATATAACAGCAATATCTAACTCAGCTATGGCCTCCTGCCACTAAAGGTCTCAACCCCTGGATTATCTGAACCTGAAATAAGCATCCCCAAACGTGGGGCTAGATCTCTAAATAAGAAATCTCAGTAAGATAAGGGGTCCTCAAGGATTTTCCACCCTAAGATCACTTACATGTGCAATATAAGTTTCAAAAGCAGTTTAACAATATCAGTTCCAAAACTATGCAGTGCAACAGATATTCATGCCATGTGTCTTATCACTATTCTACTGGCCAGAGAAATGCAGGAATACGTCTATTACCTACAATTAGTACAAGGAACATCGCTTGCACCTCACCCACAGCCTCACCATCTTGTATGTACTACATACTCAGGCTTACCGTAGAGGTGGAACACCACATGCATATCATAAAGGCACACGCATATAACAACTCAACAACATTTATCAAATAATACATGAAAACAACATCATGCATATAAACCATCCCCCCATGGGATATGGTGGAACCAACACTGGCAAAGCCGAGGACACGAAAGCTTACCTTGCAAGCTAACTACCCAATGCCAAGAGTCCACACTAGCTCAAGTCTAACACACAGCAGAATCACAATCTGTTTCGGACCAACAATATATCAATATTCAAACTCTACAAGTATACTCGTAAAGACAATGCCTTTCTCTTACGTTTCATGTCTTTAGGCTTCTCACAAAGCCACAAGCCCTTAAACACATAGGTTCTGACTTAGTTAAGTTATTACAGAAGTTCAACTTCATCAAACTAGGGTCCACAAACCCATAACACAGTTCTGTATGAATAGTACCTTACCGTTCATCGAAATCCCAGAATATCCGGATATATATCGGGGTCATATCTGAATATTGATATCCAGATATCATAAGACCCCATATCCTGATATCCATATCCGGATATCATATCTGCAGTTTCTGTGTTTCGCGAGATATCCTTCCAAGGTTCATCTTTTAACCCATTTAAAACGTTAAAGCATGCATTTTTACTCTATTCAAGTTTCATATATCAGTTGGTTACTTATTTAACTCATTTACATGCAAAGACACCACCTTTAAACCAATCAAAACTCATGATCTAGGTTAGGACACTCACCCAAAGCTTAAAACAGTGGTGGAAGGAGTTCTCTTGGAGCTCACCACTAGCTCCTATGGTTCTGACTTTGAGGGAGAACGAAAATGCACTTCAAGGTGGGTCCTTTCTTCACAAAGATCACCACTTGAAGCTCCCACAACCAAGGCAAAGCTCCAACCAAAGAAAACTCATAACACAGCCCAAAGAACCCCCTTAAAACAGAAACTCCACTCGCCTACAAGGTCACAACTCACTCCCAATGATGATTCTCACTCACACCAAGTGTTTAGGATGAAGAAACAACCAAGAAATGGTCTCTTGGTTGAGTTTTGGTTAAGAACAAAGGAGGAGAGCTATGAAACAATGCAAGAGAGTAAATGGTTAGCCTCGATTCACGTAGGAGACAAGGGATGCCTAGGGTTTTGTGCCTTAAGTAAGTATATATAGCGGTTTACCACTAAAACACACAGTATTAGTGCTAATTGCTATGCTTAGCATTTTAATCCCAAACTTTGGAATCTTAACCTACTCATTTTTCTAAGATTTTTCATATATTTATTTTATTTTTCGGAGCACCTTTCTGGTACGCGCTTTTTCATAGGCAGTATCAGTTCTCGCACCAGTTCTCATTATTTTGACCTGAAACTTGTTTTAATAGTCCTATATAATATTCTAGGAATATCCATGCAGTTATTATAATTTTCCGGGATACTTCACAGGTACGCATTTATACCGGATAGCAGGACCGGTATCTGCACTTTTTTGTCCGAAAAGCGACTTTCAGCATTATTACGCACTTATTATAATCATTAAAGCCTCACAATAATTATTAGGGTCAATTATGGAATTATTTCCTAACTATTATATTTATTTAGTTAATTATCTTAATTAGCGATGCTGGTTCTTACATTCAGACCACCTTTTTAAGGATTTTGTCCTCAAAATCAGAAACATACTTGTCTCGAAACTCGGGGTACTTTCGGAGAAGCTCGTCCTCACGCACCCAAGTGCACTCCTCAGTAGTCCGTCCATTCCACTACACCTTGACCATCGAAATGATCTTGCTCCTCAACTGCTTCTCGCCGCGATCGAGAATCTTGAGTGGTCCGATGGGAGTCTTTAGGTTCTCCCGAACCTCCACATCATCCGGTTGCACCACGTGCGAAGTGAGTTGAGAATGAAAAACATGGATGTTGTGCAAGTGCAACAGTCCTACTCTACCAAGGATCATGGCCCAAAAATTGGGAGTCCTTACTCCGAGTTGTCCAGCACCCGTGACAGGTGTAGGCGAGTGGATGGTGCTTGACATCTGTTTTGACGATTCTGCGCCCCGATCATCTGGATATGCTGGGTAGTATCTTGGACAAAATCCAAGCCAAAGAGCTCCTTGTCTCCAACCTCAGACCAGCAGGTAGGATTCTGACACCTCCTACTATACAGTGATTCGTAGGGTGCCATGCCCAGGCTAGCATGAAAGCTGTTGTTGTATGAAAATTCAAACAACGGAAGGTACCTATACCATGCTAAATCCTGCTCCAATGTGCAAGCCCTCAACATGTCCTCCAAGGTCTGGATGGTCCTCTCAGTCTGTCCGTCAGTCTGAGGGTGATAGGCGGTTCTCAATCTCAACTGCGTTGCAGCGCCTCGGATCCCTTCATTAATAGGTCATCTTGGCTAACTGCTCTGTAGTGGAGCTCACCTTCACTGGAAGAAAATGGGCAGACTTGGTCAATCTGTTCACAACCAGCCAGAGTCTTTGGCAATCCCCCCACGAAGTCCATGGAAATGCTCTCCCACTTCCACTGTGGTATCCCAAGAGGTTGAAACTTACCAGACAGCTTCTGGTGTTCAATCTCCACCTTTTGGCATACTAGGCACTTGGACATATATACGGCAGGCACTTGGACACATATACGGAAATATCTTTCTTCATGCCCGGCCACCAGAAATTTCTCTTCAGGTCTTGATACATCTTAGTAGCACCAGGGTGGATAGTAAATTTGCCCTTATGGGCCTCTGCCATAACCTCCTCAGTCAATGGCCCTCGAGGAATGACAACCCTCTTCTGAAATAACAGCAACCCATCCTCGTTCCAAGACACACCGTCTTGGTTCTTCACATAGTCAAGGCACTATCTTTGCACTTCGCGCCTCTTTAATCTTCTCCATTAGCTCATTAATCACATCTGTTGTTTCCATCTCGAGAAGTGCACCCCCAAACAAGGAAGTCACTGTCAGGTCTAGAAACTTCTCGATCACATCAAAATCACCCATCATCAAACTGGATAGGCTCACAGATTTCCGGCTCAAAGCATCAGCTACCACATTGGCCTTGCCAGGATGGTACTTCAACTCAAGTCATAATCCTTCAAGAACTCCATCCATCTCCTCTGTCTCATGTTCAGCTCCTTCTGATCAAACAGATACTTCAAGCTCTTATGATCACTGAACATGGAAAAATTCATGCCATACAAGTAATGCCTCCAAATCTTGAAAGCAAATACAATAGGTGCCAACTCCAAGTCGTGACTCAGGTAGTTCTCCTCGTGAGGCTTCAACTGCCTCGAAGCATAAGAACATCTTTCCCATTCTGCATCAACATGCAGCCTAGCACCTTCCCAGAGGCATCACAAAATAACTCAAACTGCTCTGCAGGATCAGGAAGGACCAATGTTGCGTAGTCGGCAAGTTTACCGATCGTTCCAAGTAATAAAGTGATAAGAAGAATATCGTTCCCACGAGGATTGAGGCACCAAGTACTAGTCTAACTATTCCCTTTAATTTGGAACAGAACTTAAATAACAGTGACGTTGAACGTAGGCAAGAACAGATCAAGAAAGCAAAGAAAATTGATGAAAGATTCATAAGAAAACTGTAGCCAGGATACACTTAACCTCTGATCCTCCCTTATATTCCTATATTGTATTTTATAAATAATTAACTCGTTTGTTCATACATGTTGAGGGCTCCAACGTGCAAGCCCTCAACATGTCCTCCAAGGTCTGGATGGTCCTCTCATTCTGTCCTTCAGTCTGAGGATGATAGGCGGTACTCAATCTCAACTGCGTACCAAAAGTCTCCTGCAGCGCCTCCCAGAACCAAGATGTGAACTTCGGATCCCTATCACTAATGATACTCTCGGGCACCCCGTGAAGTCTCACAATCTCGCGAACATAAATCTTGGCTAACTGCTCTGTAGTGAAGCTCACCTTCACTGGAAGAAAATGGGCAGACTTGGTCAATCTCTCCACAATGACCAAGATAGAGTCACAACCAGCCAGAGTCTTTGGCAATCCCACCACGAAGTCCATGGAAATGCTCTCCCACTTCCACTGTGGTATCCCAAGAGTTTGAAACTTACCAGACAGATTCTGGTGTTCAATCTTCACCTTTTGGCATACTAGGCACTTGGACACATATACGGCAGGCACTTGGACACATATACGGAAATATCTTTCTTCATGCCCCGCAACCAAAAATTTTTCTTCAGGTCTTGATACATCTTAGTAGCACCAGGTTGGATAGTAAATTCTCCCTTATGGGCCTCTGCCATAACCTCCTCAGTCAATGGCCCTCGGGGAATTACAACCCTCTTCTGAAATAACAGCAACCCATCCTCGTTCCAAGATACACCGTCTTGATTATTCACATAGTAAAGGCATTATCTTTGCAATTGCGCCTCTTTAATCTTCTCCATCATCTCATTAATCACCTCTGTTGTTTCCATCTCGAGAAGTGCACCCCCAAACAAGGAAGTCACTGCCAGGTCTCGAAACTTCTCGATCACATCAAAATCACCCATCATCAAACTGGATAGGCTCACAAATTTCTGGCTCAAAGCATCAGCTACCACATTGGCCTTGCTCAGGATGGTACTTCAACTCAAAGTCATGATCCTTCAAGAACTCCACCCATCTCCTCTGTCTCATGTTCAGCTCCTTCTGATCAAACAGATACTTCAAGCTCTTATGGTCACTGAACACGGCAAACTTCATGCCATACAAGTAATGCCTCCAAATCTTGAAAGCAAATACAATAGCTGCCAACTCCAAGTCGTGAGTCAGGTAGTTCTCCTCGTAAGGCTTCAACTGCCTCGAAGCATACGCAACATCTTTCCCATTATGCATCAACACGCAGCCTAGTACCTTCCTAGAGGCATCACAATATAACTCAAACTGCTCTGCAGGATCAGGAAAGACCAATGTTGCGTAATCGGCAAGTGTACCGATCGTTCCAAGTAATAGAGTGATAAGAAGAATATCGTTCCCACGAGGATTGAGGCACCAAGTACTAGTCTAACTATTCCCTTTAATTTGGAACAGAAAAGTTGTTTTTGTTTTGTGAATTAATTTGGAAAACCCAAAATAGAATTTAAAATAATTTAATTTAAAAATAGAATTTAAATAACAGAGACGTTGAACGTAGGCAAGAACAGATCAAGAACCCGAACGAAAATTGATGAAAGATTCATAAGAAAACTGTAGCCAGGATACATTTCACCTCCGATCCTCCCTTAGAATAAAACAAGATATGGAAAAATTAAACCAGGTAGAATAAAACAAACTAACTAATTAAATTATAAAATATCAATGCAGAATATATAAAGGATTCACAATGGATCCGTGATCCCAACTACAAAAAAAAATTAGCAAGACATGTTGATGTCTGACTTAAGCAAATTAAAACAAAAAGAATTCATGAAGAAAAGAAAAGAAGAAAAGATGAAGGTGAAATCTTAATCTCCAACACGAGTCTCAAAGAGCTCTCTCAATTCTCCCAGCCAAAAATGATCTCTTTTAGGGTCTCTGTTCCCTTTATATAGCCAGCTCTCAATCAGGTCATAATCCCTGAATTTATTTTCATTAGTTTTCCATTTTTATCACAATTCCACAATTCAAGGATTGCATTCATGACGCCTGCGTAGTCAGCGCCTTCTCTGCGACTCCACAATTCAAGGATTGCATTCATGACGCCTGCGTAGTCAGTGCCTACTCTGCGACTCCACAATTCATGACGCTTGCGTAGTCAGCGCCTGCTCTGCGACTCCACAATTCAAGGATTGCATTCATGACGCATGCGTAGTTAGCGCCTACTCTGCGACTCCACAATTCATGGATTGCATTCATGACGCCTGCGTAGTCAGCGCCTACTCTGTGACTCCAGAATTCAAGGACTGAATTCATGACGCCCATGCAATCAGCGTGGAATGCAAAGATGACTGACGCCTCTTAATGAAAAATTCCTTTGGCGCTACTAGCGCCACACCCACGTTATCAGCGTGTGTCTTCAGTTTTTGAGCTTTTCAAATTGGACTTCTTTTATCTTATTTTCCTACAAAAATATAATAAAATCAGTGACAAGATATCTGATTGAGATTTATCAATTTAATAACAATTATAGTTCTTTTTATCCAAGATTGATCAAGATTCTTTCTCTTTTTGGATTAAAATCATATATATGCCGGGGGCATATCAACCAACACAGGTGCAGTAGTCAATCTCTCCTTCAACTCTTGGAAGCACTCCTCACACTCATGTGTCCATACAAATGGAGTCTCCTTTTGGGTAAGGCGAGTCAGCGGTAACACTATCTTGGAGAATCCGTCAATGAACCTCTTTTAGTACCCAGCCAAACCTAAGAAGCTCCTCACCTCTGTAGCCGTCTTTGGCCTCTCCCAATCCATCACGGCCTCAATCTTGTTAGGATCAACTCCAACCCCATCAGCAGAAATCACATGACCCAGAAGTTTTACCGACTTGAGCCAAACTCACATTTCGACAGCTTTGTATATAAGTTTTTCTCTTTCAGCACTTGCAACACAATCTTCAAGTGCTCAACATGCTCCTTATCATTCTTGGAGTAAATTAAAATATCATCAATGAAGACAATCACAAACTGATCCAGATAAGGCTGAAAAATCCTGTTCATGTAGTCCATGAACACTGCAGGTGCATTGGTGAGTCCGAACGGGATCACCAAATACTCATAGTGACCGTATCTTGAACGAAATACAGTCTTCGGGACATCCTCCAACTTTACCCGAATCTGATGGTATCCAGAGTGGAGATCAATCTTCGAATACACGCAAGCACCCTTGAGCTGATCCAGCAAATCGTCAATACGTGGAAGGGGATACTTGTTCTTGATCGTCACCTTGTTCAGCTGCCTGTAGTCGGTGCACAATCACATTGTCCCGTCTTTCTTCTTAACAAAAATGACCGGGGCTCCCCAAGGAGACACACTCGGCCGAATGAAGTCTTTCGCCAAAAGATAAATCAATCCTTTATATCAAGGTAAAGATAAAGATAATTATATGAACGAAAAACTATAAATCAATCCTTCATATCAAGGGTTCACATATGGATCGTGACCCTGACTAGAATAAAGAGATCTAGCCAACCATGGACATGACTGATCTCTAAAGATTCAACATAAACGAAATACAAACGAAAAGAAAAAGAAGATGAAAAAGATGAACAAAATGAACAGTTCTTCAGCCGTCAGTGTTTTTTCCAGAATTCAAATCTGCTAGGGTTGTGGCTAAGAGGGTCCTTTTATACGCAATTTTTTATTCTTCCAAAAATACCCTCCAAAAACACGGTAAACCTTCCCCGCAAACCGGCGCCGGTGTGGCGCAATCCCGCGCGGTGCCACTGTCCAAATTATAAAAGTCGGCACTGAATGCACGTAACTTGGCGCCATTTTGGCGCCACTCCAATTTCTTCATACAAAAGTGGCGCTACTTGGCTCCATTTGCAATTAAAAAGTGGCGCTAGTAGGCTTGATAAGTGTGGCGTTAGTTGGCGCCACTTGCATTTGTCCGGTGTGGAGTTCATAAACTGGCGCGGGTCCGCACCATGTTGCTGGAATTTTTACTCTCTGCACCCATATGGGATTGCGTTAAAAGGATTTAAATAATTTTCACTTCTTTTTCTGTAAAAACACAACCAATAAGTGAGAAATATTATTGAAAAGAAAGAATTAATATAATTAGCAAATATGTATTTAAGTTGCTCTTTTATGACTCAATTCTTATCAATTTTAACACATAATATCACACTTGCCAGAGGCACATCACAAAGGAGGACAGAGATTTGGGGATAATATACCTAGAATTTCTAAATTGAAAACAAGTATACTCGCCTAAAAATGCCAGAAATGCTAAGAAAATTCAAAACAAAATCTGAAAAGATTCGACAACTACCCATAAAAGTGCATAAGAGACTCAGAATGCAAATGCAGGAAGCTAAACACTATAAATCTCCAAGAGCATTCAAATACACGAAAGATTGAATCATGGGAGGAAGTACCTAAATAAAAAGAGTTTTTGGAATGCGCTGGAATTCGAACTCTTGAAAAGATGAAGATCGAAGAACGGAATGCGGGACAAATCCTTCACTAAAATAACAAGTGTAAAAGAAGAAGAAGAAAAAAGGGTATATATATACAACTTTCTGTAACCGCAACGGTTACGAATGGCAAAGGTGAGGGGCATAAATGTCAATTCCACCAAAAAGCAATGATTACATATTCGAAACGGCTCAGACATTAAATGCACATGAAATCCGAAGACGATGAGAGTTACCTGCAGCATGCTAATGAATGCAAAGTTACCACATGTAAAAATTGCATCATTGCTACGATAAATATAAATTTTCTCCAGAAAAATAATTGCACAAATAATCGAGATATCAGGAACCTTAGCCGGGTTCCTGGAAATGAAGTTCTACACATAGCAAGCTGCAAAGACCTACATAGAGTTTTCAAGCCGAGTTACAAAACAAATGAACTTGAGGGCAACTCGTTAGTTGATGAAACAGCTCAAGTTCATATGTGACTCGACTTAGAACGACATGAATAATATCTCTGTACGTTGAGTACTCAACTTACCGAGATAGGGGTAGATATATTACCCCATAATATGTAAAAATCTAGGAATTTTGAAAACCAGACACCTCCCAAAGGGAAATCCAAGGCTAAAGCCAAAGGATATTTACTCGACCAGAATGCATAAGCAAGAAGATCATAAAAATCGGGATTGGTTTTCCAATGAACACGGATAACCTTTGAAGTAAACCGGACAAGTACAAAACTTACAGAGAATCAGAGTATTTTCACCCCGGCAGCTCGGATACCCAAACTGTCTGGCTGAGGGGCAACTGTTATAGACACATATATGAGACCCATATAATGATAAGCCCAACAAAGGGAAATCTAAATATAAATCAAATACAGTTAAGGAAAGATATCCAATCAAGGATACCAATCCTAATACGACAGCATAATACACCGGCTTGGGCCATTCGTAGAAGCATTGAAAGTCCAGCACCCAATACCCACAGGTAAACTCTATAAATAAGAGGTAAAATCTACAGGTTCACACGCTCTCTCTTACTGTTATGCTATCATTATTCGCACACACACCCCTTTGGCAATGCCGTATATTATTCCCTGTGCACAGTGATTTGCTTAACTCAAGAGCATCTAATTCATAGATACCTTATAGAGGGCACCAAGATCCAAAAACAACATACTAGTCCACTGGGCTATACATTTTTGTCTCAAAGACGGAACATATTGAATATCAACATGCTTATATTATTCAAATTAATAATAAGCAAAGGGAACTATATTATTTCTTAATATAAATATTAGGGGAATGATCCATTTACAATATTTTTTACAAATTACACTAAGTATGACCAGTCATATTTAGTATAATTTGTAAGAGTTTGTAAACAAAAAAATTATAAATATATCCTTCCCCTAAATATTAAATGTAAATAAGACATCAAAGTGCAATTCCTTCACGATTTTTTTTATAATATAATTACAATAAATAATCACTGTTTTTATTTTAAAACGTCTGGGGTATTCTTTTCACCAGGTTCGTCACTCAATAGTCATATTGACATACCCGTCAATGAGTCACACTGTTGGACCGTGAGAGTTGCCAACGCTGACTTTGCTCATATGCTTTTTGTGGCTTCTATATTTCACTACATTACCCTTATATGGTAAGAAGATATATTATCGCAAGACTTCATTATTTTTCAAATTTTGAAATTTGATAACAAATACAGAATGAACTTGGCCTTTTCAAAGGATAAAGTCATTTGTTTAAGAAAACGCAAAATTCAAATATATTTATATGTTTACATGATGATTTATTAATAACTTGTCTGCATAAAAATATTAAACTTAATTCAAATACTCCTAATTGCTATATTATCAAAAACTGACATGATTTGTAAGTAAAACTTTAAAACAATTTTTAAATATATAATAAAGTATTTAATAATCTGTTATATTTGAGGATCATCATATCACTATATATACTTCCAATAATTTCTTAGCACAAGTGACCTTGATATTGACACCTCTTAGTAGAGTCATAGATAAAATAAAATTTTAGTGTATTCTTTAATGTTCTTTCAATTAAAGCTCAATTGGGCTTAGTCCCTAAGAAGAGTTCAAAAAATCTAGATCAAGCACAATAAAGCTAGAGTTTCTTAGAACTCATATATATCTTTCTCTTTCAGCCATCAACATTAGGTGTTCTATTGCTGCTGTTGCTAAGGTAAGATCATTTCCCTGAAAGTGAAATAGTACCCACACACATCCCATTATATAGTCTTAAAGATCTGGCACTAGCCAGCCTCAAGGAGATTGTTTGTGCTACGAAGCTGAGAAGAGCAGTTCGTTAAGGATAATCATATATGAGGAGATCCTGCATGAGATCTGCACATCAAGAAATAAATTAGAACCATGATAATCTGTCGCATCCCAACTGCAACGGTCTAAGTGCTTCCGTAGATTCAATTGCGCTTATATTTACAATATTAAAATTTTAGTGTATTCATCACAATAAAATTTATATATTCATCCAACTATATATTAATAGAATAAAATAGACTTTTATGGTACAAGAATAGGTAGAGTTTAATTTAGACGGTTGATGGTGCTGAAATTTTAAATTTGAGAAACTATGTGTTGCTGGATTCTTATTTGATAGGAAAGAACAAAATTGTAGCAATTATCTTTTCTATTAACTACCTACAAAAAGTATCGTCATTATTTAAAGGTTCACATTACATGTTCCTTTTGACAAGGCAAAGATAGGGCCAACTCAAAGTAAAAGAAATTCCATCTTTTTTCTTTTTCTTTTTTATGAAAGCCATTGCCTCTTAAGTACAGCCATTATGAGGCTGAGAAATCGGGAAGAACCTTCATATGGACCTAAAATTCTTAAAGGTCATCCTCAACGTTCAACCGAAGTTTAAGGAAAATATTATAACTTTTGCTCGTTCCACTACCACTAACTAGTTTCTTGTCGGTAACCAAAAATTAAATAAAAATACTTATTTCTTGTCTATAAATAGCATTGTCATCAAAATTTAGCTACATTCTTGCAAAGTTTGAAGATAATTTTCTGTTTCCTTCTTTTTACATGAAGATTTTTCTAAATTTAGTTGATAAATATCTTAGTTTTGTTTATCACTTGACAGAGCTTTTGAATCTAATTGTTAATCTTAAAGGGAGTCTTCTTCCAATATAATATTTCATTTACAGAGTATTTGTCAACTAAAACATAATATCTGGATAATGATACAATAGATAGTGAATCGATATAAAAGTAAGGGTAAAGTGTGTGTCATTTTAAAGGATGTAAAGTTGTGTCATTTTAAGAGAGAAAAAGATAGATAAAGGAGGAGAGAGATCAGTTTACACAAAAAATAAAGGTGTGGGTCTCACTTTTTTGTGAGAGTGAAAGGATATAAATTGTGTCATTTAAAATGATAAACACTTTTCCCTAAAAGTAATGACTCAAAAAGTGAAAATATAAATACTAGGAATAAGGAAAAGGGCGAGAATTGTCTCTATGATATATTATTTTAAATGTATTTTAATATTTTTAGAGTATCGCAGAAATTTCTTAAGATTAATTTCTTATTTTTTATATTTGGTAATTTATTTTCTTATAGTGTCCTATTTAATATAGGAGAGGTTATATTTACAAATTCTTTCTTTATAAACTCTTACAAATTACACTAAGTATGACCGATCATACTTTAATCAAGAATGTACGACCGGTTATACTTAGTGTAATTTTTAAAAAAATATTTGTAAATGTATCTTTTTCCCTTAATATAAACATAGGATTTCGTAATTTTATTTTTGGATTTAAACTAATCCTAATTACCATTTTGTGGCGAGTTGGCTTTTTCAGTATCATTACAAACTTCGACTCTCTTTGAATCGGTCATGAGACTAATCCAGAGTGTCAGATGGGTCAGTGATAAAAATATTTAAACATTTTCCAAAGATGATATGTGAGGATCAAAATAAAACTCTTTTCTTTCTACTTACTCAACTCTCTTACTACCAAATGAGCTATCACCATTTTTTCATAATTTGTTCTTCTAGCTTGCTGCACAATCCATTAAAGTTAGAAATTAGATTTGTCACGCTTGAGTTGAAGGGGAAGGTCATATATATTCTAGTTGTAATGACAACTTGACAATGTCTGAAGAAAAAGACTCTATACCTAAGTGTGGTAGTATGGGGACTAAATGATGGGAGATGATCTCGATTTGAATCCCACCAACATCATCTGGGGAGGGACATAAATACCGAAATTCTTAGACTCGCATCCGAACTCTGGATTAGTCTCATAGGTGGCTCAAAGAGTCGAACCCGTGGGATACCGGGGGTTCTGATTCGCCTCAAAGAGATAACTAAGATCACATTAAAAAAAAAGACTCTATTAAGTACAAAAATTAGTGTGGGGTCCGTATCCTAATTAATTAGCTCAACAAATATAATTTAAATAGTTTTTTTTATCGATAGTTTAAATATTCTTAGCTTGGAACCCATTTATTATTTATTCACAGTACATTCAGGTATATTAAGATCCACTTTCTTCTAGTCTCCTCACATCTACTTTCAATAAAATCTAAACTTGAAGTTGTTATTTGTACTTATGAGCTCTGAAAGGATATTAAAAGTTAAAATTTATGTCATTTTAGTGTAATTCAAGTTCTTTAAAATGTTTGAAACGTAGAATAAAAGCATATTTTAAATGGTAGTTATAATTTCAATATAATAGTCATAATTTTTTTTTTAACTGGAAACTAGAATTCATAAGTAAAATTTGAGGATACAAGTGCACCTTTTGGAAGTTAATGTACATTAAATTTCCCGAACGACATATATGTTGAAAGGAACTAAAAAAAAATAAAAATGAAGTTAATTAGAACTGTAGTAACAGCATCCCATGCCCCTAAACGACAAGGAAAATGAACAAAAACATTTTTCCTCCAATTGATCAAATGTCACGAACTTTTAGTGTGTGGATGTTATTAATGCAAAGTGTCAGTTCTTGATTGATTGTGATTGCGTTGGATGAATAAGAAGTTTTAACATATTAATTCTCCCCTTGACTTTTGAAAAACGAAGTTGTTTGTTTGATGGGCCTTGATGGACCACAAGAAAGGACATATAATTTATAAACCAAGATATTCAAAGCACGATGTTTTACTTGTATTGTATGGTAATAATTACAAATATTTATATTCATTTTCAAAGCATTACAGTCAACTTACTTATTAAACTTATTAATATAAAAATGTGTATTTTATAACTCTACCAAATATCGAAATATGCAAATTGATACTCTACGGAGAGAATCTGAATGAAATATATTAGTCCACAAACCATTTAAAGATCAATTTGCTTTTTCTGCTGTTATTGCAGATGAGTTATTTGTAGTAAGTCCAATATAACGTCGTTTTGGGTGAAAATTATGGTATTTTTATAATCTTAATTTATTTCAGGGTTATAATAGTCTTTATATTTATAATTTTTTAAAATTTTAATACCAAAACAACGTCATTTTGAAAATAAAGGCAAATAATTTATCTGCATTAACTGTATAAATATTTTTTTCCTTTAAAGATATAAGTCTTACGAGAATATTGGAAGCGGATTTATTTCAAAGAAATATTTAGGATGGATATACTAAAAGAATAAAATAATAAATTTAACTCGTCTCGTTTATATTTACAACTGTCATCAACGTAACGAAATCGATAAAATGAAAACACTAGACCGTGATCTTTTATTAAGGCAAAACACGTTGAATTTAAACTTTAAGAAAAGATATCACTTTAGCCAGTATTTGTTTCTCAAAGTAGCTGCAAGATTAAAACATTTCAGTAAATCGCTATGGATCGAACACTTGTCATATCACATTATATTTTATATCTTATTTAATTCATTCCTATCATCGAGCCAACGTGCATTTAAAATTGAATAACAATTGAATTTTTTTCAACGCCTTGGAGTGGCTTATATATATAATATAACGCAGAAAGCGATCTTTTTTTTAAGATAAAACACGTTGAACTTAATATTAAGAAATGAGATCAATTTGGCTTGTAATTCTTTTCCAAAGAAGCTGCAAGATCAAATAT
>JAVKPL010015692.1:0-13097 GCA_032173675.1 Gastrolobium villosum
ATCGTTTTAGATGACAGAAATTATATCTTTTCACTTTCACAAAGAGATGAGATTCACATCTTTATTTTTTTTGTCAACTCTCTCTCCTTCTTTATCTATCTCTTTTTCTCTCTTAAAATGATAACTTCACATCCTTCGAAATGACATAAACTTTTCCCATATATTAATGGTGTTGAACTATGGGCTAGGGTTGGGCAATTATGTGTTCTACTAAAAAATTAGTCAAATTAAGATAAGACTAGTGGGGTTGCGACTTGTGAATGAGGGTACCATTGTAATAAAAACAAAGAAAACCATGCGCTGTTTATCCTTAAAATTAAAGACGGCCATATAGATACTTCACCCACCAGCCACCAAGTAATAGCACTTTATCGCCACTGGTTCCCACGATGCTTCCAAGAACCCATTTCAGTTTTCATTACAAAATTTCCCTCCCCAGTGACTAATTAATACCAACTTTTAGTTTCAGGTCTCTTCTGCGCATACACCACGTCACAATGTTCCACTTAGGCATTCCTTTACTTTTTAAAAATCCAACCCTACTAAGTAGCTGCCAACTTGTGTCCATAGTTCATTATAGAGTTCCCATCAACTATAAATACGAGTTCTTCCTGTTTCTCATTCCTCACAATTATCAATCAACTTTCCCATTAAGAATACCTATAGCCATGGCTCTCTCTAAGCTTCTAGTTTCTTCCCTTCTTGTATCACTTCTCCTTCTTCATCTTGTTGATGCTTATCAACCGGTATCATTCAATATTCTGCTTCTTAATTTGGGAAAGTGACCATTTTGTCACGTTTGGACAAAAAAATTACCAGACTGCCACGCCAACAGTAAATTTTGCCAAAATGCCACGCGGCATAATTCGCTACACAGTGTAGCGAATTACTTGCATGCATAATTCGCTACACTGTGTAGCGAATTATGCCATGTCAGAATACTCAGAACTAAAAAGTGCGTTGTGTCAAAATTCTTGAAATTCGCTATGTAGAGTAGCGAATTTCAACAATTTTGACATATGACACTTTTTGGTTCTGAGCATCTGACGTGGCATATTTCACTACACTGTGTAGCGAATTATGCATACATAATTCTCTACACTGTGTAGCGAATTATGCCGCGTGGCATTTTGGCAAAATTTACTATTGGCGTGACAATCTGGTAATTTTTTTGTCCAAACGTGGCACTTTGGTCAATGTCGCTCTTAATTTCTATATATTTAATTTAGAGATTAGTGATTCATTACTTACCTGGCAGTGGCACCCGTACTCTGTTTCTTGTTCTTTATGGTTCCCATGAACCAAGTTACTATTAATTTCTTTCTTTTTTAACTAAGCACCTAATTAATTAATTAAATGCAGGCACTTGCACCAACTCAGGGTACTGTTTTTCAGCAGATAGGTACTAAACTGCAAAGACAATTTCATACATACAATTATTACTTCATTTAATTTTGAATTAAGAACATAAAGTATACACAATTTCAGATTGCAATGGAGCATGTGCTGCGAGGTGCCGTTTATCATCTCGTCCAAATTTATGCCACAGAGCATGTGGGAGTTGTTGTAGACGCTGCAATTGCGTTCCACAAGGTACTGCTGGCAATGAAGAAATGTGTCCCTGTTATGCCAGTTTGACTACCCATGATGGTCAACACAAATGCCCTTAGACTTGGATTTTTTTTTTTGGTAACACCTTAGACTTGGGTTTTAATTTGGAAGTATATATTTGCAAAATTAACAATCATATTGTCAATTCCCTTCTCTTTTCTATTTCATTTACCTTGATTGTACTGTTCTATATCATTTATATTAATAAGAATTTTTTATTTGCTATCTTATTTAAAATATTTAATATTTTACTCTATTTTTTGTGTAGTTATTTAATATTTTACAGTTTTCGCAATTTAAAAGAGATCATTGATAAATAATCGTTAGAATTAAACACTAAATATCATTATTCAAATTTAAATTAACTTACACTCAATATTAAAATTTGCTTTTAAGAATATATAAATGTTAATAATAGTTTTTTTTTTCTTTGCAATATACCAGCGTATCGCAACTCGCAAGTTTTTACATGTAAAACCAGGAAGTCTAATGGACCAAATTTTGCTGTCAAGTAACATCCGGGTCATGTATCTTTAAGGAGGAGGAATTCTCAGGCGTTTTTACATAATTCTTGTAGGAAGAAGAAAAAAGGGATCTAAAACTTTTTCCTTAAAATGAACGGAGTACATGTGACAAAGGAGAGTCGGGAACTTTACTATTTTAGTACGTAATTTTTTAATTATGAGTTTATAAATCAATGTTTTATTTTTTAATAGGGGAATGATCCGTTTACAATTTTATTTTTTTTACAAATTACATTAAGTATGACCGATCATACACTCTTGATTAAAGTATAACCAGTCATACTTAAGAATTTATAAATAAAAAGTTTGTAAATATAACCTTCCCCTTTCTAATATCCCTTTACCACTTGAGATAAAATTTAATATCACAATTCTTTTGAAAAAATACCAAAATAAACGCCACAATTAACCTTTGCGATAACTTGATTTCCGGTCGACAAAGCTTGGACGACCAATTGTTGCACTTGTGCAGTGAAAATGAATTGTCTGTTGTTGTTGTCCTCAGTAATGGACAAATCTAAGAGTATGGGAGATGTAAAAGTATGAATTTTTTTGTTCAATGAATCATCACTAAGAGAACTAAATAATGACTCGATCCATAGTGATCACACTTAAGAATGACAACCAAAACTCTAAGAACAAGCATTCAATTAAATAAGTTTCAAAAGCAAGCAAGTCCTAAAACCACTACAAGAGAGTTATCATTAAAGCATAGAGAACTAAATCCTTACACACCCCTCACTAGGATTATCAGTCCACTCATCACTCAAGTGTCTAAGGGGTAAGTGTATTACTCAAACCTTCACTTAATTAATACTACCATAGACTTGGTCATATTCTCACTCTCCACGGTCAAATAACATGCACAGAAAATCAAGAGGTTTTTACTCAAAATGTAATGGGACCTGACTAAGGGAAGGATAAAAAATGAGAAACATGGCTAAAGAACTAGAAAACAGATAAAGCAAGATATAAGTACAAACACATTTTTTTCAGCATACAATATCCTTCACCCTTTCTTCCTCCTTTACAGCATACACAAACTTTATTTTTCTATATTTTCTTTTCTTTTTCAACCCAAGACTTTTTTTTTCATTTTCTTTTTCTCTTCTTTTTTTAATACTTTTATTTGCACAAAATTTAAAGGGGCAGCACAAAATATTATTATTTTTATTATTCATTATTTTTCAACCTTTGCTTTTGCTCCGCACCTTTTGACCATCTTTCACCACCAAACTACATAAGCTAGAGTACTTATGCTCACACCTTACCATGATAAATCTGCAATCCAATCCTATTTCAGGTAGAGATGTGTGTATGAAGTGGCTAATCAAGACAACAATTTATTAAAAAAAAAATAGGTCTAGGCTCAAAGGGGCTAAGCAAAGGATACCATAATGGGTGACTAGATGGCCAAATGGCTAAAAACAAGAAACAATGTGTCAATCATATCAACAGTGCATATCATTAACCATCTCCAGGAGAAACAAAGCAAGTTCTAGAGTATTGTCAACAGTGAAGTGCACACCAGAAGGAAAATTTTCTATTTAAGGTTTAAACCTCATAGGTATGGATGCATGATTCAGCTAACTATACTCTCTCTCAGTAACTCATAATTGTAATCCTAATGTTCCTGTTGACTATTAGACCTACTCAATTAGTGCTCATTCACAAAATCAAAACATGAATATAAGTCATCATATTGTGAATCAAAATCACTGACTGACTCCTATCTTAACTCTCCATTGGTACAATCCCAACTCATAACAAGAAATCTACAATAGGGAAAGAAAGAAGAATGCAAAGAAGGGTCGACAGAAACTTTCTTGAAAAATCTGCATTAAGCTCTCAACAACTCTCATGAACTGCTACTATCTTTCCCAGATTTAGAAATTTGTTGTCCTCAGCAATAAGTTGAAGCGAACAAAAATTGAAAAGTAAGAAATGTGCATCAACAGAAGGGGCACATATTAACAATATTAATCAGAAGTAGCATCAGTTTCAAGCCCACTATAGGTTGGTAATATTGTTATATATACAGTACCATGGAGATCATAAAATGAAAGCAAAGCTAAACTAGCATCCTCATCAATCATTATAATCCGGGTCCCCAATCACTTGAGAGATAAAACAATAAAATCATTCCCAAATTTAGCACTCTAACATGATCTAGACTAGAATCAACAACACATCTCCTCCTAAAAGTCTCAACAACAAGCGAACAATTCCCAAATTTATCCACAGTTATATCCCAAGTCAGAATTATCAATCCAATGATCCAAACAAGACTTGCAACCATCAGTAGTTACAACATAGAACCTTAACTCAGGCATCAATTTTCATGTTTAGATATTAAATTAAATGAGAAAAACTGAAGATATGAAAATCCCCAAATTCTCAAGTCAAGAACACTAGGTTTTTGCATGTTCAATTTCAACCTTAAGGTATGAAATAGGGAAATGAATCAATCAGTCATACATGCCACAAGAGTGCAAACACCCAAACGACTCGAGATTGAGCGATGAGAAAATAAGGAGGGCCATACATGTGGTTCCTCGTGCAAAAGAGTAATGATACCAAAGGAGAGAGATGTCGTCTAATTGGTAACATGACCAGTGGTGGTACGGTGAGGGTGTGAAAGGGTGCCTCGGTAGTGTGTGGGGTGATAATGAGTGAAATGAAGTAAAAAGAGGAAGATGAGGAAATGTGATATTAAGTGAAATCAAGTGTTTGCTTGCAAGCTAGAGAGAATATCAAGCAAGCCTCGTGATTTTTATATCTCGTTGAGTTACTCGCTATAGCGAGGAAACTAAGTGAATTTAATTGATTTTCTATGCTTTTTCGCTAGAATGCTCGCTTAGGCGAGCAAGCCAACAAGAAGAGACTGAAAACTTGAGAAATAGATGAAAAAATAACCTATACCTTACCCCAAATTTGAATGTTATACCCTATAATCTCTTAAGTGCTTCCTCTAATGCTAAATATGTCCTCTCTACAGTTCCTGTAATCCAAATGAGTAATGACCAGTGCTAATAAGACTAGTGATGAGTGTCAGAAAAACAAAAATAGAATAAAATCAAAAATATGAAAGCAAATAAATTCATAGGGTTGCCTCCTAACAAGTGTTTGTTCAACGTCACGAGCTTGATGTGGAGTCTTGTGATTATTGTGGCTAGTAACTTGAGCGCAATGATGTCACCATCCCTTTGCTCAAAAAAATGTGCTCTGCCATAGTGTCGCCACCGGATCGCGACGTGACGGCGAAAGAGATTGAATGATTAAAACAATGAAGTCGCCACCAAGGTTTATTTGGGAAAATATTGGAAAAACCCTTTTGTTTGATAAAACTGGTCTTTGAAAACAGAAATGGATTCGGGAGTTGATTACGAGTAGGGAAGGTGTTTGCACCCTACACCGTCCGTTTATAAAACCGGTTACCTTGTATTAATTGTGCAAATTATTGATAAGATTTTAATATTTTATTTCACCCTAAAGAATTAAACAATATTGATTAAAGAAAAGAAAACTAATTTTTTGGTTTTATTTTTTATGCTTGACGGGTTGATCCCGCTCCGACGTATCCCTTGGTACAATAGGGAACTCAAAGCTACGTCGTTCTGTAGAGAATATTTATGTTTTTATTTTAATAATTTTAGAGAAAACTTATTGGAAAGTTTTGGATTTGATAATCTATATTTATTTTAATAATTTTTATTTTTATTATTGTAAGTTTTATAATAAATTTTGAATCACCAAACCGTCACGGTTAAAATGAACCAAAATAAAATATGCAGGATTAACAAACTGTCACAGTTAAATTACCCCTTTGATGAAAAACTTAATACTATAAGCTTCAATATTATAAATTTTTAGATAATTTTTGAATCACCAAGCCGTCTCGGCCAAAATGAATCAAAACAAAAATCATGGGATTAACAAACCGTCACGGTTAAATTATCCCCTTAGTTTTAATATGATTATTTTTATTTAGAAATATTGATAAAAATCTAAAAGATTTTTCTAGGTACTTTATTGCAAAAAGCAAGCATGGCCCAAGTAATTACAGAGAGTACCATGGAAGTGACAAAAAAATAAAAAATAAAGCATGGTAGTGTACGTACGCAAGCTACTAATAGATTGGAGAGCTTAAGTTTTTAGGGAAAATAAACTAAGTGTTGCAAGTTATTCGACTTTTCATTTATGGATGCTGTGATGGAAGTTGAAATTTTATTTCTCTAAATCATTAATAATATAATTCAAAGAAATGTAAAGAAAGAGGGTGAGGAGTTAGTAAATGGAAAAGTCCCATCGTGGGTATACATAAGCACATAGGAATAAAAAAGCTGAAAGTTTGCAAATCCATAAAATAATAAAATACTCCTTTTTGCAATAAATCTAAGAATCTAAAGATGGATACTGTAGCGTATGTTTCTTGAAGAACAAAACACTACATAGGCAAATGTGCTTCATGATAATCTCGAACATGATGTTATATGACAATATTTAAAATCATTTTTTTTAGCACTTGACGTTTCTGACAACTTCACAAGGTTGTTGCAAGCTAATTAATTCTAGATAAAAAGATAACAACACATTCACCGATATTAATATGTGGTTTTCACATCATAGATGAAACAAGTAGAGTAGATAAAAGACACATACATCCACATTAGTATACGGTTGAGATCACAAGATAAAAGTCTAACGTCAACTGTATCAACATTCATTCCTCATCATATCAGTGAACAAGATAATATTTTAACAGAGAGCAACCTACAAGTTATGGAGGATAACAAGATAGTGTATGAGCTTTGGGCGATGAAACAACGGCGATAGATGATCTTCCGGTGACAGCACGTGGCGGCAGATGAAGCTTAGGTAGCGGTGAGGGATGTCGGACTTCTCCGATGACCGCTTGCAGTGACCCTCCCTTGAGTTTTTGATACTTCTAAGTGAGGAATATTGTGGAATCGATGGAGGAAGCAGATTTTTTTCTTTTCTATTTTAGATTTTTTTTTTGTAACCAGAAGCTCTCTCCAAAAAGGATCATTTTCTATGCTTTGTGATTCTGATTTTATAGAGGAAGAAAAAGAAAAGCTTGCTTCGTTCTACATGGTGGGTAATAGGTAGAAGAGTATTTTCTGATGTATTGAAAGGGCACCTTGCTCAGACCACATGGAAATCCTTTCAATTTTCCATTTTTGGTCTCTGTCTTCTTCTACTTCACAAGCAACCTGGTGCCTTGTAATAGTGACCAAACCTCCATTGCAGAGCATCTATGACAAGATTTTATTTTTACTATTTATTGTTTTTTTTTTTTTTAAAGAAAAATTTGAAATTCCTGGATAATTTTGATGTCTACACATAGTGGTGCTTATATGCATATGAATGAGGAAGAATGGCCTCAGGAACTCTAAACTTGGTCTTTACATGCTTTCCTTTACTTTTGGGTTTTTCCATCTTCACCTTCGGCTTGCATTTCCTATATGGATAATGATCTCCTCTAGCTGAGTTATAGGTGGTGGAGATTCTTTTTCAAAGACTTTAAGGATAAATTTCTCTCTTTCCACCTTTAAGATTAACTCACCTTTTGGCACATCGATCAGCACTCTTGAGGTCGCTAAGAAGGGTCTCGCAAAGATCTTGGGAACAATAGCATCTTCCTCCGTATCCAAGATAACAAAAACCATCAAAATGATGAACATATCCACCTTGATGAGTATGTCCTCTATTACTCCATAAGCTTGCATGGTGGAGTAGTCAGCTAGTTCCAAGATCATCTTGGTTAGTTTCACCTCTGTGATTCACAACCTCTTCATCATAAATAATGACATGACATTGATGATGGCGTCGTGATCACATAAAACCTTATCCACTATCACTAAACCAATCATGCAAGGAATATTTAAGCTCCTCTGATCTTTTAATTTCAGAGGCAACTTTTTCTGTGTGATTGCATTGCACTCCTATGTCAAGATGGTGGGTCCTTTCACTGTGAGCTTTTGATTCTTGGATAGGATCTCTTTCATAAACTTAGCATATGAAGGCATTTTCTCCAAAGATTTTGCAACAGGAATATTGACCTGTAGATTCTTGAACATGTCCAGGAACTTAGAGTATTATTGCTTCTGAGCTTGTTGCTTAATTATTTAAAGATGAGCTTTAGCATAAGGAGATGTCTCAATTAACTTTTTCTTCTACTCCATAGAATTTTTCTTCACATTTTGCCTGAAGGTGTTAACCTTCTCATTTAGCTCCCCACCGATAATAATGACATCCTCATCCACTGCATCTTTTACCTTTCATCAGTAGGCTTCTCTTCTTCAGCATTACTATTATTGTTCTGAGCAGCTATAGTCTTCTCCATAGGCTGAATCAATGTCCCACTCCTTGTAGTGATGGCATTTCAGTGCTTCTTGCGATTAATATTTATATCACTAGGAAAGGTACTTAGAGTCCTCTCAGTTAACTGCCTGAAAAGCTAACCAATCTAATTCTCCATATTTTTATTAGAAGCCTCCTGATTCTTGAAGGATGCTTTAGTATCTTCGATAAAACTTACAGTCGAGAGAGTCAATTTCTTAAGAACTATCTCCAAACTAGAAGGTTGACTGGGCTACGCTAGTTGAATATTCAGATTAGCTTGTTGTGGTGCAGGCTTGTAGGAGAATGTTGGATGATTCCTCCATCCAGGATTATAAGTATTACTATAGGGATTATTCTCCCTCCACTGGTTGTTCCAAATTGAATTCACCCGGGATGGTCTACCACAACAATCGAATCACAACTATCACTACTATGAGCTCCACCGCAAGTATCACAAACCACTGGAAACCGGGCATTAACAGCTGAAATTCGAGACTGAGTAAAAAACTTTGTAAGTATCTCTAATTGATGACTCATCTTTTCCTACTTGGCTAAAGTAGCACCATACCCTTTTAACTGTAAAATGTCTTTCTTGGGCTAAATCGGAGCAACCCCATTATTTTTAGAAGCCATCTTCTCTATCAATTCCACAACTTTGGCAGGTGAGATCTCTCCCATACTTCCTCCAGCTGCAGCATTAAGCAATGCCCTATAGGTTGCTGAAATCCCATTATAGAAAATCTGCACTTTTTCACCATTTGAGAGCACATATTGTGGGCATCTTCTCATTAGCTCCTTGAACTTTCTCCGTGCAATGCACAAAGACTCCCCCTTTAGCTGTTTGAAGTTGTCAATTTATTATTTCAGCTCAAAGAATCTAGAAAATGAGAAGAATTTCTTCTAAAACTTGACAACAAGGTTATCTCACAAAGTGATACTGCCAGGAAGTTGCAAATCCAACCAACTCTTTGCTTTTAACTTCAAAGAGAACGGAAACAGCGTCAGGCAGGTTTCCTCAACATGTACTCCATTAATTTTCATGAGGTCACACATATGAAGGAAGGTGGTGGTATATTGGTTTGGATCCTCTGAAGGACTCCCCACAAATTGTTTTGCTGAATCAGATTCAAAAAGGATGCCTTTATCTCAAAATTATTCACCTAAATTTGAGGCTTCACAATACTCGCAACCAGATGGGAGTAGTTGGGATTTAACTACTGGTTCATCAGCTCCTCAAGAGGATTTGGTTGATTCTCAACTATAGTTAACTCCTCTGCGAGCTCAAAACTTGATGCTTCTTGTGCCCTCGTTGCGTGAGCACGCTTCTTGTTGGTCCTCTCAATTCTCCCTAACTCTAGCTCGTACTATAACACACTGGTGTCAACAGTACCTCACAATCTCATAAACCGAAGAAATAAAGAAAAGTGGGAATCAACACGATAAACAAAAATAAAAAGAAAAAAGATCTAATATATGATGTAACAGATACTATTAATGTTGATAACGCTCAATCCACGACAACAACGCCAATAACTTATTGTGATTATGACAAGTATACTAGTCGTACAAGTAATATAGAGATAAGTAAGATATCGTTCCTACGAGGATTGATTGATCTATCAAGCATTAATTTCATTATGCGATCAAAGTTGGATTGACTGTAAGGGTTTTTGTGAATATGGTTGAAATATAAAAACACAAACTATAACTACCAACTAATTATCAAGAACAAGATTCAATAGCTCAAAAAAACTAATAATGCAAAGCATAGATAGGGTTTTGATTTCCATAATTTCATCATAATGAATCTATGATTTCCCTTAATCAATATTCAACTCATGTTATTGACAATTCTTCAAGATTAATTAAAACTCAATCCCTTGGTATTTCAATTCTTTTCCCTATTAAGAATCATAATCCCTTAGTGATCTCGCTTAGGGAAAGCATTAAGAATGAAGAATCAAACAATCATAGGTTCTATAAGTTTATCCCTAGATCAAATAAAACCTAGCACTTAATCAAATTAGAGTTTAACACCAACATCCCTATTGCCATGCAAAACTCATGTGTTCATCTAAGATTGATCAGATCATAAATGAAACTAAGAATGAAGAATACATTAATTGCATAATATAAAGATTGAATATTAAATTACAAGAAAAGTGTAAATAACATTAGGAATCCATTGATTCCATCTAACCCTAACCACATAAAAATCTAGCCTAACACAGTGCAAGAAACTAATATAATAGATGAAAGAACAAAGAAATTCATAAATAGAACTTGATAATCGGTCTCCATGGTGAAGCTTTGATCGTTTCTTCACCTTCTTCTCCAAGAATAATGCTTTCTTTCTCCCCAAGTTATGCAAAAACTAATTAAATTTAACCCTTTTCATTGTTTCTTTAATAGAAAGATCCATAGGCCTTTTTAATGAGTTGCTCGCTGAAGCAAGCTGAACACTGAAAATAACATCATGCTCACTAGGTTGCTTGCTAGCGAGGTGATATGTTAACGCTCGTTGACTTGCTTGTTGTAGCGAGCAAGCCAGCGAGTAAGGTTAATAATCAATATATTTTTATGTGTTCTCCCTGAGTTTTCTTCTTATAGCGAGCAACTCAGCGAGATGCAGCGTGAAGTAACACTTCTTGGCTTGAATCTTGTCTTCCTCCAGCTTCCTTGATCCATCAATACTATGATTTAACAATTTTAGCTTGAAATCGATACATTTTTCAATTAGTATCTTACAAAGCATGAAAACCAGAAAAATCATTTGCATCTAATGATATACATCATGTCTTTAACCATATTCATCAATATTTAGCATACTTTCGATCCTAAAGATATGATATAACTGACACTTAACAGTTATCTTGCTGGGGCAGCTTAATGGCAAGTAGGTTGTGAAGGATATACGCTTTTAGTTTGAGCTTCAATAAGGGAATATTGTTGTTGGTTTCGAAGAGCCAGTTGACAGAGATCGATATTGAATCTCCCTTCTTATGTTGTCAATCATCACGCGAGTGGCTTTGTCCAAAGCAGTGAGGTCGCTAGCGACTGTGCTAGCAATAACAAAAGCAAATTGAGCAACAGGTTGCACAACAATAGCTCCAGCTCTTGGAGTTTGGATAAATGGAACAGAGTCCTCGTAGAGAGTGTCTACTGTTGGGAGTTGGAGCTCTGGTCATTGGATTCTCCTCGTTTGAATCATTTTTGCTAAGGAGTTTGATGAGAACTAGGTTTTCTTGTGATTGACTTAGCTTTGCAAGTATATAGATGGGAATCGGAGTGCCGTTTTTTCACAAACGACACCAATGAACTATTTAGTAAAAGACTTAGGTTTGTTTCCTTTAGGTTTGTTATCATGGATATTCTCAAGTAAGGATGGTGAAAGGCCAGGCACGGTTATTCTAGAATTTGGCAAAATAATAATTCATAAAATTATGAATGCAATATGTCCCTTCAATTACTAAATATAAGTTATTTATAAATGGAAAAATATTCTCGAGTCAGATAGAGCCCCTAACCTTTTTGTCTATTGGGCCCCAAAACTATGCATGAGGCAAGTGCACCTCCAAGATATTTATTAAGGCAAGTTGGTGCAGAGAGAGAAATCTTCTATTATAAAGTCTAAAAATTTGATAGTAGAGAAATAACCCCCTATACGAGCCTTTAATGATTTGCCCATGAGATAGGGTAACTGAAGCCGGTCCAAAACTCTTACGTACTAATATAAAATTATAAATGTTGATTGAATAGATGTTAGTCAAAGGGAGCTGTAGTTAATTCGAAAATATAACTTTCAATAGCTGGTGAAATTTCCCTTCATGACCAGTGGCTTATACTTAAAGAACAAGCCGTGGTGTGGATAGCCAACAAGGAGAAACGGTGAGTACCTTGGTTTTGCAACTTAAAGGCCGGTGGCTATCTTTGAGTGGTGGTGATTCAATAAAGGGTTTATCATCTATAATTTAACACGACCATAAAAAAATTTTTACACTCACAACATTTTGTGGGGGCCCACAGTAAAAAAAACTCCGGCACGTAAAATGAATCTCTATAATGTAATACAAACATTTTTCCTACAACGTAACTCTTATAAAACCCTTCAATAAAATAGTGTTTTTAAGCTGAAATTTTCAACAAAAGTTTCTTTTTTTAAGCTGAAATTTCGCTCAAGGTTTACGTTTTATTTGAAAATATATGTTAAAGAGAATTTGCTTTTGGCTGGTTCTCTCCTGGCGGATTTCGTTGTTACAAGCTGTATTGCAACTGTGTGTATTGAATTACTACTTTATCCTTATTTGTTTCGAGGCAGTGCCTTTAAACAGGTTGCAATTATTTAATAATTTGCAATTACCTAAAGTATTATTTAAGGGTTTATCATCATTGATAATTTATCATGATCAGAAAAAATTTACCCTGCACAACAACAATTTGTGGGGCCCGGCAGAAAAAAAATTCTGACACGCAGAACGAATCTCTATAACATAACACCAACATTTTTCCTACAACATAACTCTTATAAAACTCATTATTTAATAACTATTTAATACATTCTATTAACTAGTTAGTTGCACTTAATTTTTATATACA
>JAVKPL010015693.1:0-13023 GCA_032173675.1 Gastrolobium villosum
GCGCTGCATTCTTCCGTTAAGGCTACCGTTTCGCATTCTTTCAATTTACGCTTCCTGGAGAGTAAATCTTTCATAAATTTTGCATAGTTTGGCATGTTCTCCAAGGCTTCAGCAAATGGAATGTTGATTTGCAGTTTCTTAAATATGTCAAGGAATTTAGAGTACTGCTGCTTCTTGATTTCCTCTCTAAACCTTTGCGAATATGGAATTTTTGCATAAGGTGAGAGTTCAATTGGCTTCTCTTGTCTCTCTTCTCTGAGCTTTCTTTTTCTCCCATTTGAACTCCTTCTTTTCAGGAATTGTTTTCTGGGCAACAGATTCGTTCTCAATTTCCTTCTCCTTCTTACTGTTAGGTTTTTCTACTGCCTTTTTCTCTGCTGAAGGCTTGATCACTGGTTCAATTACTATCCCACTTCTAGTAATAATGGATTTACAGTGGGCGTTTGGATTAACATCTGTGTTGCTTGGAAAGGTGCCTGGAGGCCTTTCAGTGAACTGTCTTGACAATTGCCCGATCTGAGTTTCTAAATTCCGGATGGAAGCTTCTTGATTCCGGAATGAAGCTCGGGTTTCTTGCATAAATGATGAAGTGTCCTCTCTGAATGTATTTGTACTTTGAACAAAATCTGATGTAGTTTTTGACAATTGTGCAAATGCTTTCTCCCACTCTGATGTACTGCTTTGTTGTGAAGTTTGTGGTTGCACATTAGGATTGAGCTGGTGGTTCGAACTGTAACTGAATCCTGGGTGTTGATTCTGATTTTTATTCCTCCACCCTTGGTTTTGATTATTACCATATTGATTCCTTCCTGGAGCTTTTTGATCATGCCAGAGTACATTGACTTCAGCAGTTTCAATTACTCGGTTGAAATCGTAATCCTCGGTAGCGTGAGTACCTGTACATATACCACAAGTAATAGAAGAAGTATTAACAGAAGCTGCTTGAGTATTAACAGGAGAAACCTGGAATTCAGAAAATTGCTTTGTTAGAGCATCTAGTTGTTGTTGTTGTTTCTTGTTAGACTGTAGAATCTGTTCATTCTGGGCTAAGATGACATCGTATCCTTCTAACTTCATGATTCCCGCTCTCTTATGTGATACCGGAGCATTGTCAAACTCTTGTGATGCAAGAGATTCTAACAACTCCAAGGCTTCTTCTGGAGTTTTTGTTTTTAGTGACCCTCCAGCTGCAGCATTCACTAGAGTTCTGGTACTTGGTGTCATTCCTTGGAAGAAAATTTGTGCTTTCTCCCAGGCTTCAATACCGTGCTGTGGACATTTCCTAAGCAGTCCTTTGAATCTTTCCCAACCGTCATATAAAGTTTCACTTTCTTTTTGTTCAAAAGAAGTGATTTCAGCCTTGAGTCGTGCCATTTTTGAAGCTGAAAAGAACCGGGCTAAGAACTTTGTAGCTAGATCATCCCAGGTGGTGATGCTTCCTTGAGGAAGTGATTGTAGCCATGACCTTCCACCCTCTTTGAGTGAACATGGAAAGAGTCTAAGCAAGATAGCATCACGGGACACTCCGTTCATCTTCAAAGTATCACAATATAATAAGAAGTTCTCAAGATGAGTATAAGGATCTTCCATGCTCCCTCCAGCGAATTGATCTTTTTGGATCAGCTGTAATAATGCTGGTTTGAGCTCAAAGTTGTTGGCATCCACATTTGGCCTAACAATGCTTGCCGTCTGTGGGACTCGAGCAGGAGTCATGTAATCTCCTAATGTACGTGGTTGTGGAATTTCATTTTCCGCCATTGCTTCCTCTCTTGGTTGTGTAGAGCTTGAAGCTTCTTTTTCTTGTTGTTTTCTTACTTTGGTACGTTTCCTATTCCTTCTTGCTGTCTTCTCTATTTCTGGATCGAATTGCAGGGAATCGGTGTCAATGGTACCTCGCATAAACCAGAAAAGAGACTACGAAAAAGAAAATAAGAACTCAATAACAGAAATTAAAAATTCAGAAGATAAGGTCCAATCTAAAGAATTAATAGTTACTATCAATGTTGAAGTATTAATCCCCGGCAACGGCGCCAAAAACTTGTTGCTACTTTCGGCAAGTGCACCGATCGTACAAGTAATAAAGTGAATAAGTAAGATATCGTTCCCACGAGGATTAAACTCAAGCACCGATTTGCTATCGTTAATTTAGTTGAACTAATAAAAAGGAAGGTAACGTAGTTTGTGTATTGAAGAGTTGATAACATGTAATTAAAATTCTGAATGTAAAGTAAATAACGGAAAACAAATGATAGAATTAACTAAGAAAATAAACGTAGTCAGGGTGTTGACTTCCCCTAACCTTCTCAATACGTTATGAATTAACTTGTTAAGAACCTGCTCTTAATATATTGCCAATCGAACCTGTCTAAGTTAATTAGGGCTCAATTCCTTGTTACCCTAACCTATGTAATCTTGGCAGAACTCTAGTTCCCCGATTATTCCCCAAGAAGACATGCATTAAAATTAAGGATCATAGGATTGCATAATTACCTTGTGTCTATTCCTATCCCTATTCCTAGACCACAAGGATTATGATAAATTCATGAAATAGAGGTTCATGCACCAACATTCCTGTTGCCATACAATTCCCAAGGGTCATTCCATAAGGAATAAACTCATAGAAAGCAATGAACACAGATGAATTTATTCAAATATAAAAAGAGAAGAATTCATAACAATTAATCCATAACATAATGATTTAATCAGGTTCCATCATCCCCTAACTACAGAGAAACTAGCCAGACATAGCAAAATCAAACATAAAAGCAACTATAAAAGCTTCCCCAAACTCCATTGGTGATTGGTGAATCTTTAACAGCTCCAGTGATGAACTGACTCCGATCTGTCTTCGCCGCTTCCAAGCATGTATCCAAGACTCCAAGGATCTCCAAGTGTTTTTCAGTGTGAAGTAGTAGTTAACTCTGAACCTTAGATGCCTTTTTAAAGGTGTAGAATTCGCACCTTTTGTAGAATATGCCAATTTGGAACAAACTATATTCCTTGGGCGCTTAAGCCGCCTAAGGCAGTAGGCTTTTCTTCATGTTGGGCGCTTAAGCGCGCTGTAGGGCGCTTAAGCGCGCTCTTCGTGCTGGAAATTCTTGTTTGTGGCGCGCTTAAGCGCGCTGGAGGGCGCTTAAGCACGAGGAGGCAGAGGCTGAATACGTTCTTAGGGCGCTTAAGCGCGCTGGAGGGCGCTTAAGCGCGCAGAGGCAGGAGCTGAATGTGCTTTTTGGGGGCTTAAGCCTCCATTGGGGGCTTAAGCTCCCTCTTCCAACAACTTGATAAGATCGAATCTTCTTTGTTCTGATCTTCATTCCCTTGGTTGTTGTCTTCATCTTTATCCAATCTTCCTCTGGATCCTCTTTTTCCAACAAAACCTTTTAAAATATCAAGAATTTGATTTAATTAGTTGAATTTCAACTAATGATCATAATTACCATTTTAACCTTAGTTTCAACTTGTTTAACTGAAAAATTCATATTACTTTAGTCTATATTCCTTGGGCGCTTAAGCCCCCATTGGGCGCTTAAGCCGCCTAAGGCAGTAGGCTTTTCTTCATGTTGGGTGCTTAAGCGCGCTGTAGGGCGCTTAAGCGCGCTGTAGGGCGCTTAAGCGCGCTCTTCGTGCTGGAAATTCTTGTTTGTGGCGCGCTTAAGCGCGAGGAGGCAGAGGCTGAATACGTTCTTAGGGCGCTGAAGCGCGCTGGAGGGCGCTGAAGCGCGCTGGAGGGCGCTGAAGCGCGCTGGAGGGCGCTTCAGCGCGCAGAGGCAGGAGCTGAATGTGCTTTTTGGGGGCTTAAGCCTCCATTGGGGGCTTAAGCTCCCTCTTCCAACAACTTGATAAGATCGAATCTTCTTTGTTCTGATCTTCATTCCCTTGGTTGTTGTCTTCATCTTTATCCAATCTTCCTCTGGATCCTCTTTTTCCAACAAAACCTTTTAAAATATCAAGAATTTGATTTAATTAGTTGAATTTCAACTAATGATCATAATTACCATTTTAACCTTAGTTTCAACTTGTTTAACTGAATAATTCATATTACTTTAGTCTATATTCCTTGGGCGCTAAGCCCCCGTTGGGCGCTTAAGCCGCCTAAGGCAGTAGGCTTTTCTTCATGTTGGGCGCTTAAGCGCGCTGTAGGGCGCTTAAGCGCGCTCTTCGTGCTGGAAATTCTTGTTTGTGGCGCGCTTAAGCGCGCTGGAGGGCGCTTAAGCGCGAAGAGGCAGAGGCTGAATACGTTCTTAGGGCGCTTAAGCGCGCTGGAGGGCGCTTAAGCGCGCAGAGGCAGGAGCTGAATGTGCTTTTTGGGGGCTTAAGCCTCCATTGGGGGCTTAAGCTCCCTCTTCCAACAACTTGATAAGATCGAATCTTCTTTGCTCTGATCTTCATTCCCTTGGTTGTTGTCTTCATCTTTATCCAATCTTCCTCTGGATCCTCTTTTTCCAACAAAACCTTTTAAAATATCAAGAATTTGATTTAATTAGTTGAATTTCAACTAATGATCATAATTACCATTTTAACCTTAGTTTCAACTTGTTTAACTGAATAATTCATATTACTTTAGTCTATATTCCTTGGGCGCTTAAGCCCCCGTTGGGCGCTTAAGCCGCCTAAGGCAGTAGGCTTTTCTTCATGTTGGGCGCTTAAGCGCGCTGTAGGGCGCTTAAGCGCGCTCTTCGTGCTGGAAATTCTTGTTTGTGGCGCGCTTAAGCGCGCTGGAGGGCGCTTAAGCGCGAGGAGGCAGAGGCTGAATACGTTCTTAGGGCGCTTAAGCGCGCAGAGGCAGGAGCTGAATGTGCTTTTTGGGGGCTTAAGCCTCCATTGGGGGCTTAAGCTCCCTCTTCCAACAACTTGATAAGATCGAATCTTCTTTGTTCTGATCTTCATTCCCTTGGTTGTTGTCTTCATCTTTATCCAATCTTCCTCTGGATCCTCTTTTTCCAACAAAACCTTTTAAAATATCAAGAATTTGATTTAATTAGTTGAATTTCAACTAATGATCATAATTACCATTTTAACCTTAGTTTCAACTTGTTTAACTGAATAATTCATATTACTTTAGTCTATATTCCTTGGGCGCTTAAGCCGCCTAAGGCAGTAGGCTTTTCTTCATGTTGGGCGCTTAAGCGCGCTGTAGGGCGCTTAAGCGCGCTCTTCGTGCTGGAAATTCTTGTTTGTGGCGCGCTTAAGCGCGCTGGAGGGCGCTTAAGCGCGAGGAGGCAGAGACTGAATACGTTCTTAGGGCGCTTAAGCGCGCTGGAAGGCGCTTAAGCGCGCAGAGGCAGGAGCTGAATGTGCTTTTTGGGGGCTTAATCCTCCATTGGGGGCTTAAGCTCCCTCTTCCAACAACTTGATAAGATCGAATGCTTTAACACCGATCGTACAAGTTGTTGGGGGCTTAAGCTCCCTCTTCCAACAATTTGCATCGTATTCTAATTTTGAAGATAATGTAAACATAAAATATTTAAATTAAATAACTAATCCTAATTGTTTCTAGACTAAACTAATTGGTGTTGGCATTTACTTCAAATAATCTAGCAAGTGTTCGGGCCTTCTGACATCTCTTTTGGGCTTGGTCATAGATAGGCTTTCTACAGTCATCAACCCATGGAGAATGGCCTTGTCCTCAAGATCTAAATTTTTTGGGCTAGATTGTAATGAATGAGAACGAATTGATGTGATTGCGAGGGAGTGATGGAAAGTGCTAAATATATGTGAAAATTAGGAATAGTAGATAAGGAAATCTCACCAGTCTTATTTTGATTGGTCAAAATTTGTAATCCCGTATTCTGATTGGCTGCTTCCTATGATTGGGAATTCTAGTGTTGCAATCTAGCCTGAACCACATTGTCAAACGTGGAAATATTTTCTATGCTCCAGGACCACCCAATGATTTGGTGCTCCCTCTCTCAACACTAATTTTTTCTTTCCTTTTTTATCCCTGCTATTTTTCTCTTTTCCAATTTTACCCTCACATTTACATTAAGAAACCACATAAAAAATGGTGGTCCCGCCCCACAATAAATTCTCTCGTCGAACGCGTTTTTGGGTAATGAGTTGTCAACTTAGAGCGCTGTAGATTACACCTCGTGATTGATGGTGGTAGGTAAAATTAAATGCTGGTCAATATTGTGCTCCCTTTATCTTTCCAAAGACAAAGTTATTACTTTCTATCAACATTTGCCCATTTTTTATTTTATTTGTAATCTATTTGCCTCATATTCCCTTTGATTTCCATTTTCCTAAATCCAAGTTGTTCTCTTCAACCAATGAGTCATTCATCACTGAGTTTTTCTTCTTTCCATACATGGTATTTCCACTACATATGCCCTCAAGTATTGTTCCAGTGTGTGATTGACCCTATCTATTTGTCCGTATATTTGAGGTTGGTAGAAGGATTGTAGTTAAGCTCGGACCCTTGAAGCTGAAAGAGTGCTTTCCAGAAATTACTCAAGAAAATATTGTCTCTGTTTGACAAAAGGCCCTTCGATGGTTCGCGGATCTTCTCGATGATGTCCCAAAAAGCTTGAGTAACTCGTGAAATAGTGTAATGTATTAGAAAAGGGATGAAGTGTGTGCCCTTTGTTAGCTTGTCTATAATAATCAATATCACTGTAAAACCTTGAGCTTGTGGAAGATGAGTAATAATGCCTAATAATAGTTCAGACCAAATTTTTATTGGAATCCATAATGATTGCAGCAGGCCAAGTTGTAAGTGATTTATTAGTTTTATCCTTTATCATGTGTCCCATTGTTTAATATAATTTTGGACATCATTTCTAACTTCTTTCCATGTATAAAAGGTACAGGAAAAAGATTGATGTACCCCAACATGACCCCCAACTGGACTGCAATGAAATTCTTCTAGAAGTTTAGGGACTAAGTAGAGTACGTTGGTTGGGAAATGCATCCACAATGGAGCAACAGGTCATTTCTAAGTTCCCAATTAGCCATTTGATTTTTGGATGGTTGTAATTATGCCATAATTGTAGAGAAATATGGATCCTTGTGTAAGTTATATTGTACTATTAAAGAAAGGAAAATAATTATCTCATGCAACAGAGACAACGTAGTGGGATCCACATTATTTATTTTTTTTACAAATGGTTGACCTCACTATTTTGTCTCTATTGCGAGAGATAACTATATCATGTAACATGAGATTAATATATCACTTAAAGAAAAGTCAGGATGTGGGGTGGTGAGGACGATGAGTTGAGCTTGAGGGGATCCAAAATCCCCTTGGAGTGTTCGTGAGAATCCATTCGCTGCAGCATTTGATTTTCCTAACTTGAAAATGATAGTGTAGTTATAACCCAATAACTTTGCAAAAAATTGTTGCTCGGACATTTGTATGACCCAGGTCATGAGATTATGCAAGCTCTTGTGGTCCATTCATATAACGAATTAAGATCCCAAGAGGTATTGACACCACTTGTCCATGGCTAAGATGATGGTATTCATTTCTCTAATATAAGTGAATTTATTTTCCATGCAAATAGATAGATTTGATTGTAATAAGAAATTGCACGCCCACCCTATAAGAGAACTGCCTCTATGATCTTCTTGATGTGTCAGATTCAGTTTCAAAGGGTTGTGTTAAAATAGGGAAGACTAAAATTAGAGCCTATGAGAGTTTCGTTTTGAGTGACTGAAATGCATGTTACGCTACTAATGACCAATTGAATCCCTTTTTGGTGATAAAGTCATTGAAGGGGGTTACGGGTTTTGCATTGCATTTGTAATAACTAGAAAGGCTGAAAACCCTAACCTTAGTAGTTGAAATAAACTAATTTAGGATTGCTTGAACCTTTTCTAGATTTGGTACAACGCCACTAGCTGAAGCAATATGTCTCGAGAACTTTGGCAAAGGAAAAGATGACATGAACCTCTTGAGGCTATTGGACTTGGACTATCTTATGTATGTGGGGTTTAAGCTTTGAGATGAATAGTGTAAGGCGCATAATGGACGAAAGGCTTGGAATACGTTTAAAACATGTTTACCGCAATTAATTGCCTACTTTGCCACCTCTTACATTTTAGGTAAAAACATGGGATAAAGTGTTTGTCCTTTTAAATGACACAACTTATGTCATTTCACTTTCACAAAGAGGTGTGACTCACACCTTTATATTTATTATCCACTCTTTCTCCTCTTTTATCTATCTCTTACTATCACTTAAAAATTAAAATGATACAATTTTATATGCTTTAAAATGATACACATTTTTCCCAAAAACATATTACACTCTATTCTAGATTAACAATTTTTTTTAGTGTCTTACCCCTCTCACCTATTATATGCATTTTGCATTGTTGACCTGCCTACCACTATTTTAATTGTTAGAGGCATTTCTGTCACTTAATTTCAGTTTCTTCTTTACCTGCAATAGCCATAAAAAGTGCACAATAGGGTCAAATTCCCTATTTTGAACCTAAATGTTTCATCCATGAGCTTCTACATGCGTGCCACATCTCTTGTTGTCTCTAAAAGTAACGCCACGAAAATTGGTGAAATCCTTCATGTTGGTCTACGTAGTCATTAAATTTAAATTGACTGAACATAAATATATTAACTTATTTAAGTTTATTTATATATTTAGCTCATTTAATTTATGAATAAACTGGTCAATCGGTTTAATGGATAAATGGTGAACATGTTTTTGAGTTGACTAGTTGATTCTCTTTCTTTTTCAGTACATAATGCTTGCTAGATAGACTAGTTAAATATAAAGGTTTAAAAGGAAAATATCATTTTACTAACTTAGTTTTTTAATTATTAAAAGCATAAAATAAAAGTTTAAAAAAATACAAAAATATGTAGTAGACAATACATAATAATATTTAATTTGTTTGAATTTTTTTGAAATTAGATATGAACTTGAACTTGAAGGGTGTGCATGATTTGCTAAAAATAAGGGATAATAGACTTAAAATATATATGTTTGTTTGTTAGTTTTTTGAAATAATTGAAGGTCAAGGTCGGGACAAAAAGTAAGTCAAGGGATATCATAAAACTCTTAATCTTTATCTTTCACCAAATTAGGTAACTTAAGAGATATTTCTATTATAATTACTTATCTTTCAATTAGCATCTAATTATGAAATGAGAAACACTCATTTGAACCCTCCCCGAATCGGATTAGTTGCGAAACAATGAACTGATTGAAATATTTCCAAGAAAAACTCATCCTTTGCTCTTTAAAACAAGAGGCGCTTCTGGTTTTGAAAATGTTCAAAACAATTGTCTTTTTCATATTACTATATCTTTAAAGTTAATAATTTTATATGAGAAATATTTAACTGAATCACTTATTATTGGATAGAATTTCGTGCATAAAATAAAAAATAAAAAATAAAAGACCTCAAACCCTTATATATTTAATCTCCCTGTCTTCCTTCCTTCATCCTTGGCTTGTTCCCCTTTCCCCCTTCTTTCTCAAGTACGACATTGTCATTTAGAGGAAAAAGGTTAGTTTTCCTTCATCATATCCTTCTATCTATTATGTTGATTTAAAAATCTATCACATCGTTTTCATATGATTCTTAATCTATTACTTGCAATTGTCTATCAAACAACAAACTAAAAAAAAAAATTGAGTTGTTACTCAACTACTTATATTATTATTGTGCTTTGTGCATGTTATTCTTTTTATATTATTGTTAATCAAACACAACCAACATATTTTAAATTTTTTAGTTTTTAGTTTTAGATGCATTGAAAGTAATTTTTTTATCGTTTTTTATTTTTAATATAGGAATTTGATTCTAATACATTTTGTAATAGTTAACTCATTCACCGCCTTTAAATAATCTGAGCTATCAATTTAAGATTTTATCTTTTCAAATTAACTCGTTTAACTTATAAACTAAACAAGTCGTGCATAACCAGGTTGTATTTCTCCTCTAACAATCAACAATAGTGTATTTATTGTATGTTTTTTTTCCCTTAAGGGGTGTTTGGTAGGAAGGAAAAATAATTGCCCACGAAAATGGGGTGAAGAAAATAATTTAGCTATATTTGATAGGAGTAAAATAAAAAAGTGGCTGGCAATTTTTTTTGATGGATAACAATTTTAAACATAATTTCAATTGAAAACTTTACCATCTAAATTATGGTAAAAAAATTTGCCCACAGCTAACACATCGTTTCTTATCTTACCAGCAATACATTTTGATCTACCAAACATCATTTTTTATCTTACCCGGCTATAAATTTTCTTCATCATGTTCCCGGCAAATTTTTTTAACCGAGAACAAAAAATATCTCCTCTACCAAACTCCCCTCGGGAGGTTTGGTAGATGGATTCTGGTGGGATGGCTGGGTAAGTGAGGGTGGGATACTATTAATGTCATGTTTGGTAATGGGTTTACAGAAATAAAATCATGCATCCTTAGTACCCATGCAAATTATCCTTATGTGTAAATTGATAGCAAAAACACTGTTTACAAAAACCACTTCAGAGGTGGTATTTGGGGAAGACTAGGGAAGTGAAATCTGCATAAAGACTCATTTATTTTGGTATGCAAAAACACTGTTTACAAAAACATCTCAGTGACTCATAACAATTAAAAAATAATAAATGTAAGAATATAAACGCAATTTCTCAACTACAAAATCTGCATAAAGACCCATTTATTTTCGTATACTTCTCTTCTTACATAAACGTCATTTTTTTGCACTGCAAACACACCGACAACTTCTTTATAACCATTTTTGTCCCTTCTCCAACTCAATGCTACAAAAAGCCACGTAGATGGGACAAATATGAGGGTTAGTTTCGTTATTTCAACCCATTTTTTCATCATTATTTTATCTTCAATCAAACAAAGACTCATAAATTTAACCCAATTTTTCTAATAAAATATTACCCAACCAATTTTTTTTTTTTTTTAACTTTCCCACCAAACTCTCTTTCCTATCATCTTCCTAGTTATTACATTTATCTGGTTAAAAAAAAATCTCCTCTACCAAACGTTTCCTTAGTGATTTTGTTATAAGTTTTTTCTCTTGGTAAAATATCCAAATTTTATAAATGCTTATTTTATTTTTGTTAATTTATTTAATAAATAAATATTTTATTTTAATCATTTTATTTTAAAATTGTTAATCAAAGTATAATTTTAATACCAAACTAAAAACAATATGTAAAATAACACATAAATAATTATCATTTTTAAAAATTATATTTATTAATCATTATACCTAAGTTGATTTCCCTATTAATTTTTTCGTATTATTTATACATTTTTTTGTAAGAGTTAATTTTAATATATACATCAATGTAAAACATTTTACTCTCTCATCTAATTATATGTTGACACTTCATTTAATGTATTTGACTTTGTTAATAGTTATTCTAAATTTATTTAGTGCATTAAAATTAAATTCTTTTTATGATTACTATTGATCTATACCACCCCTATGTTCACAATTATGTGTATTAATTTTTTTTATTTGAAATATTATTCATACCATAAAAATAGATGCGATCTTGCTTGTATGGGATGTTGAAACTTGAATGACATAGTATACGGGAGTGAATCTTCTCATGTGAAAAAGTGATTATGTTATTTGATTATAACTACTCATTTAAAAATTATACATTTTTTTTCTCTTTTATCTCATCATCAATGAGTGGTTGTGATAAAATAACATGACTACATGACCACTTTTTCACAATGATCCACTCTGATACTATACTTATCAAAATCAATCATACATATATCTATATCATTAATAATTGGTTTTTCTTTTTCATTTTTAGGTGACTTTTAGATAAGTAGCTTTTACTCAGATTTGATTCCAAAGGTTTAATTTAGCATTTGAGTGATACAAGACTGTGAATCGAAAATAGCATTAACTCACTTCCAAAAATGGTCAATTTAGAGTCCAAGGTAAAAAGTCATGAGTGCCCCATTCAAACTCAAAGGGAAAACACCACACACAACACAACACAAGTCCCAAGCCACTGTATCCTTAAATAAATAAATAAAAATAGTACCCTTCTCAGTCTCAGTGGCTATTGGACTAAATGTAGGCGCCACAACTACGTAAAGCGCGTGAATCTTTCTCTCTGTTACTTTGCCAAATTCCAACTCCCTCTTTATTACCACATTGCAAAAGCCACCATTTTATACAACTTACACCAACATTTAATCGTATATATTGTGTTTATATATCTAACAATCTTAATTTATTATAGATTTGAGAACATGCAAGTAGATAAATGATTAAAATTAGATAGAAGACTTGTTTTTCTTATATTAAAGTGAATTAATTTTGTCATTATCTTTTTTTCATGCCTATTTTCGTTATATTACAATATCAACTGACCTTTATCTCTCTCCTCTTATAAACTAGGGGCAAATTACGTTTACAATTTTTTTTATTTACAACCTCAACTATGTTCTCACGGGAGAATATTATTGGAAGTGTTCTCCCGGAAGAACATAATTGAGGTTGTAAGAGTCGTAAACAAAAAAAGTTGTAAACGTAACCCCTCCTCTATAAATTATACTATCTATTCACGGAAGTATACTAGGTTACACTACGTATTCCCTAGAGGAGTACATAGTAGAATTTACAAAAATTTGTAAACGGATTCTTCTCCATTATTTATATAATAGATTATGGGACAATATATATTTACCATCAAAAAAGTTTACCACATTTGCAACCAACCTAATCACCGTTGATTTCTGTCAACCTAACGGTTATAATTTATTGGGAATTAATAATTAATTAATAAATATCACCCTATAATTTCCAATAAAATATAATTGTTAGATTGACGGAAATCAACGGTGAATAGGTTGGTTGTAAAGATGGTAAACTTTTTTTTGGTGGTAAGTATATTTTTCCCATGGATTAGTATAAAATTATATAATATGTTCTCCTAGGAAAACATAATGAAACTATTGTTCTCCGAGAACATAATGTAGTTTATAAATAAAAAAATTTATAAATATAATCTGCGGTATAAATAATAAATAATGTACATATAAAAGTTTGTATAAAAT
>JAVKPL010015694.1:0-12872 GCA_032173675.1 Gastrolobium villosum
GCCCAATGCATGACGAAGGCCCATGTTCTGTTAATTCATTTTCACGAAGGAAATTACAAATCACAATCGTGATTCCTACAATTCATTCCTCTGTTTTTTTATTCATCTTGCTGAAGCTCTCTTCTTTCTTTCTCTTTCTCTCTATTTCTCTGGAAAGTGGTGGATGGCAAAAAACAATAAGTACACCTCTATTAACTTCAATCATGTCTACGAGAAAACCATAAGCAGCAAAAGCAACAGTAACATCAACGGCACAAACAAATTAAAGAACCCTTCTCTTTCTCCTTCACAATCTTACTCTTCCGCTTCCTATTCTGCAGTATCTGCACCCAACAAACCTCATGGCCGTATTCTCGTTCTAACCCGACCCACACCCAAACCCGTTACGCCTCCACCACCTCAACACCCGATCCAACAGGTCCCGGATCAAACCCGGTCCGAACCGGGATCCGACGCGATCTCGCTTCGTCCCTTGGGTCGAACCGGAACTGGGTCTTCTTTTTCATCGTCCCCTATTCTGAATCATGATAAAGACAAGGACTTGCCTTCTCCGCAGCCTCTGAAATCGGACAAGTTTGTCCCACCGCACCTTCGGCCCGGGTTCGTGCGGAGGGAGGATGGGCCTGGACCGGAAATGGGTCGGTTCAGGGAAGACCGGCGACCCAAGTCGGGTGGTGGGTATGAGAGGATGAGGAGGGTTGGCGGGTCGGATATTGGAATCATGGGTCGTGGGAATCGACCTAGTTCGAGTGGATGGTATGTTGTTACTGTTTTTGTGGATTGGTTTTTGCCAATCATTTTCCCTTTTTTTGTGGTTTTTCTATTTATGAAATTTATGTGCAATCCTCTGTTTACGTGAATTATGATTGGATTATTATTTTATTATCATTTTAGTTACTAATAATGAGATAATAAAATGTTTAGGGTGTGTTTGATTGGTTTTTAATTGATTTGTGTTCGTCTGTTATTACAAAAATGTCTTTTGTATCCTGTTTTTAAGATTTTTTCTTTTTAAATTCTTAAAAACAATGGAAGAATTTAAAATGGAGTACTAATTTTGCAATTATTAGAAAATATATATCAACTTAAAATGAAATAAATAAACCTAATGCACCTAAGTTCTTCTAATTGTATGCCTTGTTCTCTTTTCTATTCTCCCTGGCTGTTTGCTGGATTCGAGTTGTAACATTTCATCATAGTAATGTTGAATCAATGTAAATTTTAATTCCATTGAGTATGTTCTATGCCAAGAATTGTACATGTACGTTGTTTTCAGTTTTTACTTTGCTTTTGTAGAATTAAACAAAAAAGGCCTTCCAGTGTTTTGATATGCTTATTTTAATTTAAATAAATCAGGGGAGAAGGACAAGGATTACTTTTTGACAATAAATTTGGGGACTTAATTAATAGTTATTTTGTACGTGTTAAGGGGATGAGAGTAAAAATGCTTTGGAAGAAGAATACAGAAATCAAGTTATGATTCATGGAGAATGATCGGTTGTAGAAAGCCCAAGTTTTTGTACTTCATGTTTCTTTAGTTCGTTAACATGAGAGTCATGTGGATCGAAGGCCTTTTTGTGGCTGGATGTAAGAACATAGCATGTGCCATGCTGTTGAACTTTTATTGTTTGATCCTTCATCTGCTACCATAGTTTGGCTTAGAGACTTTCTAAAAAAGTGCAGGAATGAAGGTGTACTTCATTAAGATTAAGAATGTGCAGTGTGTGTTTTGGGGCTATAGTTTTTGACTCTTGTCTTACTGTACTAGTAAATGGCTTTTATACTGATATAGGGGCATGTTTTGAGCTACATCTATATGCGTAGAAGCATAATAAGTTTATGATCAATCTGTTTTTAGTTAGAATTATGGTGAACTGTGATCACAAAACTTGTTATCAATCATATATAACTTTCCATATCTTAAATTTATAAATATGCATAAAGGTAGCCTAGTGCACAAAGCTAAGGCAATTGTGGGTCAAATATGTGCATGAAATTAGTTTTACCATGTTAAATTCTGTCTGTTATTTTAAAATAAAATAAAAATATTTTACATGTGCATGACTTTGACGAAATGTCTTTGTACAGAAAGGCAATGAAATTGAATTCTTTTCCGAGGACGAAGATAAATGCAACTTGCTACAGAGATGGGTTCTCTATGCCAATTCACTGCATGTATCCTTTGTCCCTTTGGAACTGACATCAAAGTTTCACAAAGATGGAATCTCAAATCACTGAAGACGAAACCTGACCAGGTGGCAGATTCTCAACACCTAACGTTGGAATTTGTAACGAAATTTGTTGTGCTGTGGAAGGCTTTAACACTCAATTTATTCTCTTGGTTGGTGTCTGGCCCCTCTTTTACCACGTGCCAATAGAGTGTAGAATCAACATATATATTTTTAATTCCCAGCTAAACTTTTTTTTTATTTTTTTTCTTCTCTAAGGCTCACCTTTTTACTGTGAGCACATGTTGTTTGAGAGGAGATCCTATCCTTTATATTGTTGTATTTTGCTTGACGCATTTTTGTCGATACTTGAGCCAAGTCCCCTTCATTAGTTACACACTGGTTTGGCTTTTTCTGTGCCTAGAAATGTTTTTACTTACTCAAGTCAGTAATATGTTCATATCATGTGGACAAAAGGTTGTCTATACAGAGAAAACTGATATAAGGAAATTCTGAATAGGAGAAGGCTTAATTGCAATTTTTTTCATCTCTCTCCTATCTTTTAATATGAAATTTTGAAACCTTAACATTTTTTTTTTCTTTCATATTTAATCTTTTAATTATTTTTAATTGTTACACTGAAGTCTTTTTGTCATTTTTACCTAATAACTCTAAATGCTTATTTTTTTTATCTAAAATCTCCACAAATAAACTCTCTTTTTTTGCGAAACTTATTAATCAAAATACCAAATTTTAGCTAAAATTGGAAAACTTCAATAATTATCTATTTAAAATCTTAATATTACTTATATATAAAAATGAATTTCAATAATTTGTTTACAGAATTTTTAGATTCTGAATTCATTAGATAATTTTTTATGTTAAATTGGATTTAAATTCTCAATTACTATTTAAATACTTTAGGCAAAAAAATTAACAGAAGAATTCAATTGTAACAATTAAAAAAATTGAAAGACTAAATTTCAGAAAAAAATCATCAAAGAATCAAGGAGGAGAGAGAATGTAAAAACTTACCCAACGATGTAGTTTCATTAAAAAAGACATAATTTTGTGTCATTTAAAATGACAAACATTTCTCCCTAAATAAATATGGGAAAACATTTTCTCATATTACATGAAAATTCAACTCTCATATTAGTGACCTTTCGATTTGCGTGCAAAGTTTTTTTTTTTTAATCAATATGGGGCTCACCACTAGTTGAGTCACAACATATGAGAATTGAATTCTCATGCAACATGAAAAAATCAAATCCCAATAAATATATATATATAAGTTCCATGTAAGGCAATGCTAAGAGTAGAGAGAAAAAGAAAAAATCTGTATCTCATATATTTTTTTTAAAGAATATCTCATATATTTTTATCTATGTAGAAAATAAAATTATTTCGAGAAACATTAATACCAAAATCATATGCGGCTAAATTCAAATGTCTTTTTCATTTATTACTTATATATACTCCAAAAGCTACTTTTTTTTCTTGAAAAAAAAAAGAACTTCTCTTTTTTACAAAAAAAGTTCGTTTTGATGTCTCCTTTAAAAAAAATCAAAGTCACAAAAAAAAAGCAAAAATTTTACTTTTTTTCAAAAGCTAAAAATTTTAACTTCTCAAAAAAAGCAAAAGTCAAATATTTTTTTCAAAAACTAAATATTTTTATAAAAATATAAATAATTTTAACTTTTGTAAAAAGAACTTCTAAAACAAGGAAGAGATAAAAGTTACTTTTTTGAGATTTCTAACAGTCCAATTATCTGCCATTTTCATAACCATTTTTAATTATATTTTTTTCTTTCTGGGTTTTAATTTTAAACTTCGACAACTCAAAAGCACTAGGAGCATCAAGAACTCGCTCTGCAAAAAATATTTTGAGATAGGATATTTATATTATTATTATTTTCTACTATCAATCTATTACTATTGTTATTATTATTGGATTAGAGGAGAATGGAGCTAACCCACGATGCAGTTGTGGTAGATGCAGAGGAGGAGCCAGAATAGGAGGTCCGTAGAGACCCTCGCAAGCTAGTATCCTACAAGGACCATCTAATCTGTGTCAAAGGTGTGTGGGATGGGATTTCAGGCAACAAGAAAGATGAATGGCTGGCGCAATGCAAGCCAGAAGTAAAACTCAGTTGGTGCCAAAAGATTTAACCATGTAGAATTCAGCCCGTGTCAAGATTGTATTGTTTTTAAAAACTCAACTAATGCTAAGATTGTATCATAATTTTCAAAAAAAATTTATACCATTTTTTAAAATTAACTAGTGCTAAGGCGTTACCTAAGTAACAAGGGCTCTACCACTGGCGAGAGGGATGAAGACGAAAAACAAGACCAAGAAGCCATCAATGCCTATGAACAAATAGGGGAGGACGACCCCTTGAACCCATATTACCAGCTCGGCATTTTGGAGAAACTGGAACAATGTAAAAAATGGCGAAAAGCTCTAATTGTAAAGTTTATGGGAAAGAGACTCGGAGCAAAATTTCTATGGAGCAGATTGCACAAGCTGTGGAACCTCGAAGGAGAATACAGAGTGCTGGACCTGGAGAACGACCATTACATGGTCGAGTTTGAAAAAATACAAGACTACCTCTTTGTTCAACATAGGGACCATGGATTGTTGCAGACCATTACTCATAGTCCGAACTTTGATCCTCATGATGATAGAGTAAAGAAGTTAGTTATGTGGATCAAAATTCCAGGAGTCTCTCATGAGTTCTACATTTACAAGGACCTGTGGAGAATGGGTAACATGGTGGGAAGAATACTAAGGATAGATGAAAGCTCCCTGAGATTCAATGGAGAATGACTACAATAAGAGATAACATGTCGTGGCAGGTTTGCTCGTATTTGTGTTGAAGTAGATTTAAATAAGAGTTTACTCTCTAAATTTAGAATTGGTCAAAGACAACTATACATAGATTATCAAGGTTTATATCTTATATGTTTCTTCTGTGGTCAATATGGTCATAAGAAAGACCAGTGCTTGATTAACCCTGTGAATATTAAGAAACTTGATGAGACAACATGAGAGACTACTCAGTTCCACCACACTGATCAGTGTCATGGTGAAAGAAAAATAGTAGAAGAGGTTGAGAAAAGTCAGGAGAGTGATGAGTTTGGGAACTGGATAAGAGGAAGAAAATTAATAAGAAAACAGCCCTGCATCAGAAAACTAAGGCCATGTGCTATGATATTTTCAATAAATTTATCATTATGTTCCTATGATGAGGTTATGTTGGATAGAATTGTGTTGAGATGCTGGAATTGGAATTGGAATATTATTTTTTAAAATCGTGTTCAAGTAAAATGTTTTTCAATTATTAACCCGATAGAGTCGTGTTCAAAATAAATTTATTTTCATATTAATATCAAATTAATTAATATAGGCCAAGTACGAGAATGTTGGAGAACTTTATTTATGTGGGCAATATTAATTAATTAATTTTATTTTTTAAAATTAATCGATTTAATATATATTCAAATTCTATTATTTTGATTAGCCTGTTGTGATCATATTGAGTTAGATTTTTGGCATCTATTGGTATTGAACCTAGTTGGGTAGCAATGTATGCTTTAGTATGGCCCTGGTTTTGTTTATCAAAAAAAAAAATGACCCTGATTTTTCGTGATGGGTGAATCCAGTAGACACAAACTCTTTTTAGGGGACGTTTGGTAGAGGAGAAAAAATTTTTTATCTGGGAATCATGATTGTCGGGAATATGGTGAGGAAGTGAGTTTTCCGGGAATGTTAGTAAAAAGTTGTTTGGTAGACCAAAATATTACTGGGAATATTAACTTAAGTTTTCTGAGTCTACGTTTGGTCGACGGTAACATATTATTTGGAATATGTGGTTAATTTACGAAACTAACCCTTGTATTTAATGTTGTTTATAATGTTTTTATTTTTTCAGCCTCCATGTTGCCTTATTTGAAGCCCAAACATAGTCTATAAATATGTAATGAATGAAAGTGAAATATAGAAGGGTTCTGTCGTTGAAGAAATGAACGAAGATGCACTGAAGAAATGAAAGAATGATGTGGATGCTATTGGCAGAAGCAACGTAAACCGGAATGGTGAAAAAGACCAGCAACGAAAAAAGGAAGGGTAAAAATGTATCAAAAATTATGTTTAATTTTTTCAAGAACCGAGATTCTAGAAATACCACCCATTTTGGGGTATTCTTAGCTGGTATTTTGATTAATAATTTGTATAGAAGTCAAATTCCTGAGTAACTTGAATTCATAGGATAAATTCTTAATTTCTTGTACAAAAAATAGATATACTAGCTAGATTGCTAATAAGACTTTCCCAGAATTTTAAAAAAACTCCACCTACCAAACAGCCCCTTAGGATATTTGGCTAGATCACTTCTCTAGCGTATTTATAATTGGGTTAAGCCCCATGATCCGTTATGCTCCCATCGATAAGGCTGTTATTTTTGGAATAGGTGATGAAGAGGAAGATCCTAGCATGCAGTCCCTTCTTTCCTCCGATTTTGTGATGATCCAACAAGGTACACACAATCTCAACTTAGATTTCATATAGTTTGGTATCTTATAATCAGATACATGATCCAAAATTTTTAATTCTTTCAAGTGGATTATGGATGGATTTTATAGAAGCGAAGTATCCTTTAACATGGAGATATAAGCTAGGAAGCACAGACACTTGTAAAAACAGGAAGAGTCGGGTCCGACACGCTCCGACACGGCGACACGCTCCGACACGGTGTCGGACATGCGGTTGACTTTTTCCGACACGTTGACCATTCCGACACGCGAATTTGACTTTGTCCGACACGGTCAAATGACATTTTTGTAATTTTTTATTTTTTATTTTTTTTAATTTTTTTTAAAAAAATTAAAATATATTAATAAAGCTTCCACTTGATCATATCAATTTTATTTTTTTTTGTCTTTTTTCCCTTAAGTAGATAAGAGATCATCTCAGCATCATTGTTGTCAATTCCTATTACGCTCTTGTTATATTTCATTCTCTCTGATCTCTCTCTAATATGATTTGATCTCTCTAACTGATATTATGTCTTTCTCATCCCAGTTTTTAATTTTTTTTTTTAAAGCTTCCATCTTTATAACGTGTTGATGGGTATAATTAATTTAGTTTCATTTTTTGTTAAATTATTAAATATTAAATAAATATAAACTATATAAATTAAAAATATTATTTAATATTAAAACGTATCCCAACGTGTCGAAATCCATAATTTTTTAGGATTGACGTGTCGGAGTGTCGTGTCGTGTCGTGTCACAAGTCGCATGTCGTATCGGTGCTGCATAGGATATAAGCATATTTTTATCTCTGAATGCTATGATTATGGTCGTGATTTTGAGTTGGCAATATGTATGAAATTACTATTTTTCTCATGTAGGCTTAGTTTCACTTACTTATTTATTTGTTTTTTATTTTCTTGATACTTGACAGTATATTGCAGTCTCTAAAGCTAAGACAAAATGATCGTGACTTTAGTCCTTGCTGATCCTATTCTAAATAAAAAAAAATTACCAGTAGGTCGGGTGAACTAATGCATTTTTCATGATTCAGTCTCAAATAATTCTTGTAAAAGGTTGTTTTAAATATATAACCAATCATAAGACTCTACTCAAGTGAATTGGTCCATGGCACAGTGTAGTGGGTGGAAGAAATTGATTAGGGCCAAAATTATTCTAAATCTTAAGGATATGCTCACCTTTTCATTATTTTGTAGGCGATAAATCTAAAGCAAAACTTCTTTGGACAATGTAACATTTCGTTTTAAAATCGGTTTGTTATATATTTGCATATGATATTAAGCGCAGTTATAATCACAGTAGTTAAATTAAAATTATGGATAAATTCTTAGTTTTTTACTTTGCATAACTTTTGTTCTGTAAATAAATAATTCAAAACTTGATTGCAATTCATACATAATGCTGAAACTGCTTAATCATGCTTAATCTCAATCACTAAGTAAACCCCTTAAGCATACAAGGTGTGAATATCTTCTTTTTCATTACTGGCAGTCATTGCGTTATCTAAAATTATGTTATCTAAAAAGTCGTCTATTTTGCTTGCAATTTTCAAATGCTATGCAAATGTGGTGCCTGGGGAAATATTGCAATTCTCTCTACCAAACATGGTTTACACAGTTCCCAACATCAGATACATAGGAAAATATTTGGAAACCTTGAACCAAACACCACTATTAGAAAAGTCGCAAATAGCGAGGTAAATTTGTGAGGGGAAAATTTCTATGCAAACTGCGACAGAATTTGCAAGGGAAAGAAAATTGCGACGGAAAATAGATGACTTTTTCGTTACTACAACACCGTCACAGAATCTATTGCAGCTTGGGAGAAATTCCGTCGCAATTGGCGAGGGAAATTAAATCCCTTACAAACGTCATAAGTCTGTGACGGAAACTAGCGAGGGAAGATATAGGCGACGGAAGTTCCCTCGCAAGATCTAAGACAAACATTTGCAACGGAAAATTCATGATTTTCCTTACAATTTCCCTCGCTATTTGCGAGGGAATATATTCCCTCGCAAAATTAAAAACTAACATATAAATCAAATTTATAAGAGACAAGGGTATAAATTAGTCGCTTTTTCATTCGTATGAGAAAAAGTCATTAAATGCGTCGCCGCATCCTTTGTGGCAAATATTGAGTGTGTGCAGTGACAGTAGTGCCTATGTCAGCCAACTATAGGAAAGATAAGACTCTATTGAAATTTAAGGTGTATGTTAAAATGAATGAAAAGTGAGAAGTAGAGAAAAATGTCTAAAAGATTCGATTTTTCTGTGATAAAATTGACAAGAATTGAGTCATAAGAGAGCAAATTAAATACATATTGGCTAATTATATTGATTCTTTGAATGTCACTAATATTCACCTTTTAATTGTATTTTTACAGGGAAAATAAATGAAGAATTACAAAAAAACCTGTTAATGCAATTTTCCACGGTTATAGCACACTATGAGTTCTAAGCATGGCGCGGGTCAGCACCAAAACTGGCACAAAACCGCACCAGATTACGAACTTTGCAGCGAGGACATCAAAGTGGCGCGAGGTAGCAACAAAGTGGCGCTCCTCAGCGCAGCAAGACAGAACCTTGGCGCAACTTAGCGCCCACTCATGAAGAAACTGGCGCTCCTCAGCGCAATATCACAGAAGGTTAGCGCAACCTAGCGCCCATTTACGAAAGAAAGTGGCGCTTGTCAGCGCAATAACACAGAAGGTTGGCGCAAGGGAGCGCCAATTTACAAAGGAAATGGCGCAAGCTAGCGCCGCAAGTCAGTACACTGGCGCTAGCTAGCGCCTAAAATTAAAGGAAGTTGGCGCTAGTTAGCGCCAATGAATAGTGAAAGTGGCGCTAACTAGCGCCATTTGTGTGAAAAAGTGGCGCCACCCAGCGCCAAGATTTGGAGTGGCGCAAACGTGCGCCAATTCGGTGCCAACCGGCGCCGGTTTGCGGGACGGATCTCCGTGTTTTCTGAGGGGCACTTTTGGAAAGGAAATAAAACATTATAAAAGCACCTCTTATGCAACTAGGTCAGCAGACTTGGCAGATCTGAAAAAAGGAAAAAACACAGATACAGGGTTCAAGGACAGATCTGGAGATTGGAGGAGAAGAGCACTGGAGTTGTTCTTCGTTCTTCATCTACATCTAGTATTTCTTTATCTTTTGTTTTAATTTTATGTTGAATTTTAGATCAGCGATCATGATGTTGATCGGCTAGATCATTTTTATTGTAGTCAGGGTCACGATCCATATGTGAACCCTTGACATGAAGGATTGATTTGTGATTTTTAATTTATATAATTATCTTTATCTTTACTCTGTGCGAATTTTATATTCCCTTTATTAGAATTGATCAATCTGATAGTTGGGGATATTCTGAGGATCAAAATCCTAGATAGGAATATTGGGGTTTTGATCTCGAAAGGGGGTAAGATAACAATCTGTATGCGTGCTAGGAATAGACGTGTATACGATTGCAGATGCTTAAATTATCACGCCCATTGCTTGATCCCATGAGAAACATTGCAAGGAATTGGGGTTTCTCATGGGATTAAAGGGTTAACCCTGCAAGGAATTGAGGGTTAACTATTAAATCTTTTAGATGATAATTTATCTGAGTGATTATATAAATGATTTTTATAAATCAATCCGGAGTAAAAAGCGGGGATCATTTGGTGAATGAACCCTGGCTACAATACTTTTCTCATATTTTTCTAAAAATCAATTTTCAATTGTATTGTTTTCTTTTTCAATTTAAAAAAAAAACACAAAAACAAGTCTTTATTTTTAATTTCACTCAATTTGACAATATTTGTCACACAAACCCTATTTGAAAACTTCCATTCTTTAAGAAATTTTTTACTTGATATTAGATCTAATCCCTGTGGAGACGAACTGTATTTATCACTTTATTACTTGTGCGATCGGTATACTTGCCGGAGAGCATCAAGTTTTTGGCGCCGTTGCCGGGGATTGGCGTTTCTGATATCATATAATCTTGATCTTTAAGATTGGATTTGTGAATATTTGTGAATATTTTCTTCAATTATTTGTTTAATTTTTTTTTTATTTGAACAGTGCTACTGATCTCTTTTCTGAAGTTGTATGCGAGGTACTCTTCCAGAATTTCCACTTAATTTGGAGATCACTAGAGCAGAAAAGAGGAACAGAAAACTTGCTCGGAAAAAGCTTGCATTCAACGAGTTGGGAATTCTGTTCGAAGAAGCAAAAACAATGGCTGGGCACAATGATGAAGTGGACAATCCACTCATGGATACAATCCTCACACCAGCATTCAACAGACCTAATTCAAGCATTATTCATCCAGAAACGGGCAACAATTGGGAGCTCAAATCTGCCAATATTCAATTGGTAGAGCGAGCTCAGTTTGGCGGAGAGGCGGATGAGGACCCTCACAGGTTCATTGACAGATTTCTGATGATCTGTGACTCAACCAAGCACCCCCAGGTGTCCAATGATGCAGTCAGGCTGAGACTGTTTCCCTTTGCTCTTAAAGGGAAGGCTTTGAATTGGTTGGAAAGGCAACCAGCAAGAAGTATTCCATCATGGGAGAGTCTTTCAAATAAATTCTTTGCTGAGTTCTTTTCCATGGAGAGGTTTAACCAGATGGTGAATGATATCACCAATTTCACTCAGGCTGAGGGTGAAACTATATGTGCAGCATGGAACCGCTTCAAGGATCTGATGAGGAGATGTCCTCATTACCCTATGACTAATGGTGATCAAGTCAGAATTTTTTTCAATGGGTGTAAACCTGAAGTGCGGATGGTATTGAATGGTGCAGCAGGTGGCAGCATCAAATCCTTGAGAGCAAATGAGACTCTTGAGTTAATTGAAAGAATGGCTGCCAACGAAAATGAAGGTTTGACAGCCAAGCCTAAGAAGGGAATTTTGCACCTAGATAATAATGATGCAGTTCTGGCTGAGAATAAATTGTTATCACAACAATTAGCAAATCTAACCTCAAGGGTAGATAAGATGCAGTTTTCTAATGTACAAGCTCAAGCTGCTGCAGTTGTTTGTGAATATTGCAAGGATGATCATGAGTCTAATGAATGTCCAACATTATTATCTGATGATCCTCCTCAACAGGTGCACGTAAATGGTGTGTGGTATGACCAGCGACCCCAACCACATAATATTTCAAGAAATCAGAATTTTCATCCAGGAAACAATAATTTCCAGCGGAAGGTGCAAGGTACTGGTCTTGATTTCAAATCCAATAATTATTTGCAACCACCACCAGTTCAACCAAAGGAACCTTCTGATTTAGAAAAGCTAGTGGGACAAATGGCCCAACATTCAAATGCTTTTATGGAGGAGACTCGAGCAAACACTAGGAATACACAAGCTTCTATCAAAAATTTGGAGAACCAAATTGGCCAGATAGCGAAACAGGTGGCTGAAAGAACTCCAGGTACATTTCCTAGTAATACAGTCACTAATCCGAAGGATGATTGTTTGGCAATAACTACTAGAAGTGGTAAGGTGTTGACTCCTCCAACAAAGCCTAAGGAGGTCACTCAACCAAAGCCAATCACAAATGTGGAGGCCGATGAAAATGCCAAAGAGCCAGAAGAAGTGGTGATTCCTTCTGAAACTGAAGGACATGTTAAAAAAAAATGAAGAAGAAGAGCCACAAATTATTGCTGCTGACAACAAGAAATTTGAACTGAATCCTGAATATGTTAGGGCTATGGCACCTTATCCAGAACGATTCAAGAAAGATGTTCAAAAGCAGCAATATTCAAGATTTCTTGATATTTTCAAGAAATTACATGTGAACATACCATTTGCTGAAGCTTTGTCTAACATGCCCAACTATGCCAAGTTCATGAAAGATTTGTTGTCAAGAAAACATAAGCTGCAAGAGTGCCAGACAGTGACACTCACTGAAGAGTGTAGTGCTATCATACAAAAGAAGTTTCCACCCAAACTAAGTGATCCAGGAAGCTTCAATATTCAAATTGCTATTGGTAACACTGATGTTGGCAGAGCATTATGTGATCTTGGGGCAAGTATTAACCTGATGCCTTTATCAGTTTGCAAATCTCTGGGAATTACTGAGTTAAAACCCACTAAAACAATCTTCTGATAAGGGCGATTGTTTCCGACTTGATATCATTGAGCAAGTGGT